>BQNB010060900.1:0-25000 GCA_026074375.1 Tanacetum coccineum
CTTTATCAAGAACCTTGGAAGGTTCAATATAACGAGGGTTCAGCTTCCCCCGTTTGCCAAAACGTATCACACCTTTCCATGGCGATACTGTTGATCCCACTTTAATAGATCAAATTCCTTAAGCTTGTTTAAGGTTTAGTTATATTAGATAAATCTAACACAACTATAGTAGAAACTATGTTTGAATGTGTTAAGTAATTCAATGAACATACAATTCAACAAATAAGCTCTAATATTATTAATGATAATAATATGGATACTCTCAAAGTATTAGGGTTACAAAGACCTTGAAGCTAAGAATTATACGACTAAGATTGATTTTTGGTTTTTGGTTCTGGTACATCAAACTCTATGCCCTAGGACCTCCTTCTATACACCAAGGAGTCCTAGTCAGCTTACAATATTTCCCTAAGTATCTAAAATATTTTCTATAAACAACTAATACATATCTTATAAGCAGTACTAACTAGAAGCATTAACTTGATATTCACTAGCAGTAGTAACTTCAAGCATATTTTCACTAGCAACATTAACTTCAACTGAGCAGTCTTAACTTTGTACTAGCAGTAGTAACTACTTAGCATATTTTCTTTGAAGTCTCTGAGCAGTACTAACTCTAGCTGAGCAGCATTAACACAAACATGAGCAGCAGTAATTCAAATAATATCAAAAAGACTTTTAATCCCAATAATCCTCCTCTAAACTTGATATTCTTCTTCAAAATCATCAAGTCTCTTCATTTAAAGCTTCATCAATACTAGAAGGATGCTTCCAAACACTTCTTTACTTCTTAAGCTGTTTTATGATGAATTTAAGAAGCTAATAAGCCATTTCACTTTCATAATCAGTTATAAGCTTCTTTTCTAACATCATTAAAAATGTAAGTGGTGCAAGGGGATACTTCTTCTCTACCAACATATAAATCTTCATATGTTGCATCCTCAAGGAATGTACTCTACATGAGTCATACAGCTTCCAATCCAACACTTTGTATTCTTGTTGATTCCTCCATACTTAATCTTCTACATATGGTTCAAACATTGTTTTCAAATCACCCCATAACAACAAATCCAAGTCATCCGCTGGTCTTGTTGACTCATATTTAGCTTTTACCAACTTGTACAAATCTTCTAAATCTTGTCTGTCAAAACTTTTAAGCATTTGACTAAAGATCATGTACATTTGAGACTTTCCATCAGCTCTTATTATTTGATAATAGCTTTTTCTTCCTTCTTTATAAATCTTCCAGCCAACAATACTTGGAGACTTAATAGCTAAAGGTATAGCATCAATTGTTACCTCTTCTTCATCTGGAATGATTTCTAAACATTGTTTAAACTCTGTTGTTTTTTGTCATCTTCCATCTTTTGCTTCTTTGCATTCTTTTATATCATCTCTATTCCTGCTCTCTTTTCTTTGCCTTCCACCAACTCTGTTCTAAAGTCTTCAAATGTATTTACCCTTTCGAATGCTCTATCAAACATCTCTTGGATAGAATCAAACTCTTTCAACTTCAAATCTTTGAGCTTGTATCCTTCCATGTTCTTTAGGTAAGTACACATTATCCTTCTCTGTTGAGCTTTTGTTGGTGGTTTGTTTCTTTTCTCTTCTACTCTTTTAGCTGCAAAATGCTTTCTTCTTTTCTTTAAGAGTTGTTGAAATAATGTAGCCTTTTCTTCAATAGACAACTCTTCTTGTTCTTATGCTTGCAATCTTTTAGCCAATTGATGATCAGCATCAACCTTTACCTGCATATCATCCCATGTTTCAATCAAGGCAATATTGGCTTCTTTTTCTTTTTTAGCTTTCTCTCTTGCAAGTCTTTCTTCTTCATCAAATTCATCTTGTAATTTTAAAGCAGCTTCTTCATCAAGCCTGATTAGATCTTTCTTCTTCATAGGCTTTACAGGTTCTATCAATATTCCTTTACCTTTGTCTTGTGATTGTTGTGAAGATATTGTTATTGTAGATTCACCCAGCTCTTGTATAACAACCCCTTTCTCCTTAGGTTTTGCACTTTTTATTTCTATAAGTGCTTGAGCCAAAGTAATATCATCAATAGTTGTAATTGTAGCAGTAGTTGTTGTAGCAGCACTAACAGTTGTTGCATCACCACCAGTACTAACTACATTACCAGCAACACTAACTTAAGTAGCATCAGTAATTAACTTAGCAACTTCTTGTTCTGCAACAAACACTTCCTCACCATCTAAAACATTCACATCAAACATCTCTTCATCTACATTTTGAACACTAACCAGGGTAATTTCTTCATCTGCATCAGTAGCACTAATCCTCCCCTGTTAAGATACATCCTCACCCAAACTTTCTTCATTATCAGAGGATTCTACCCTAGCAGTCAAACCAATTTTGTATAATCTCTTTAGCTTATGAGTTATTGACCTATTTTTCTTTTCAAGCTTCTTGACCCTCCTTTTCAAACTAGCAATCTCATTATGTTGAGTGGTCTTTGTCTTCTCCAAATCAAGAACCTTGTTTTGTAAAGTGGTACATTGTGCCATCAATTCATCAAGTTTAAGTCTATCCTCATCACTTCGAAGTGTGTTACCTCTTGTGAGCAGTGAATCATTAGAATGTTTAGATACACTCTCAAACCTAGTTTGAGCAATAGTATCCCTCATGGTTTCTTAGCACCTGGGACCACCACCTAAAGTAGTTCCTAGGGAATTAGATTCATTAGGTTTTGCCTTGAATTGGGTCTAATTGATGTTACCACTGTCCTGCTCTGCTTCTAAGCTAGAAGCAGTAGTGGCAGCCCTTACCAAACTGTCACCCAACTCCTTATAGACAGCCTCATCTGCAACATTTTCAATAGGATCATTAGGTTGAGGTATCTGAGTGTCTTTTCTTTTAGGCTTCCTAGGTTGTTGTGTCTTTTGAGGTTGAGTAGATGGTTGAATAAAGGTGGGTGTTTGATGGGGATCAGTTGGAATTGCTGAACCTTCACCTAATTGTGATTGGTTTTGTACCACCATTGTTTGAAATAAAGGTGTTAGTCTACTAGAAAAACCTTTGCCTACCCTTCTCATATTTCTAAAAATCTTTTTAGTGTTAGAGGGTGTAATATAAATTCTTTTATGAGTTGGCAGCCCATCAAGTTGTTGGTCCAAAAATACTTGTACAAACCTTTGATACATCAAAATTTTACCAAACAAATTATCTAAGTTTCTAATTATACTTTCAAAATAAATTTTGAAAAGTTGAATTTCTAGTTTATAGCTAAACGGATAATGGCAGATGCCATAGTAATACTAAACTCATTCCATGCAGTAGTCTTTGGACTTAGACACTGTAAAATAGTATGAATTATAAATTTCCATTATGGGGAAAAGAATGGTTTATAAAAAGTTAGTTTTTGTGAAATTTTCTCATACCCCATCAATGTAAGTTGTTCAAAAATGGTAGAATTTGGTAAACAATCAACACCTTCCTCATCAGCTAGTTGAAGATCTCTTCTAACAGATGATTCAGTGATGAATTATCTTCTTGCCATCTACTAGGGTATGTAACTGTTCTTCCCTGTTAATAGTTTTTGCCTTGACAGTAGACCAGAACTGTTCAATGCAAGAAATATATATAGTAGGATTAATCATTAATGCATAACTTATAGGGTGTGCATTCAAAAAATCTACAATTTGTTCAAACCCATCACTCTTTGTAGGTTTAGACAAAAATGCGACCATATTATGAGTATCAGCAAACTTTAGAGTCGTCATTTATGTTGGATTTTGATAATGGATGATAAAATTGAGTTAGGGTTTGTAGTTAGAGAGTATTTGAAAGAGTGAAATTGATTAAAGGATCGATTGAAACCCTTAATCGAAGTATTTATGGAAAATACCCTCAACAGCATTAACTTTCACCCAGCAGTAGTAAGTTATGCCTAGCAGCATTAACTTTGAGTCACCAGTATTAACTCCAATTCCATTCTAAGCAGCTTTTCCATCATCAATTTAACACTTTTCTTTGCTTTTCCTGCAAAATGTTAGTCCAAAAACCAAGAAAACACAAGCCATAGCAATTTTTACAATTATCACAATATTAATTATACCTAACAGTATTAAGTATAACTAACAGTAGAAACTCAACAGTATTAAGTATAACCAGCAGTACTAATTATACTTAACAGCAGAAACTTTTAATGACATGAATAACAGTACTAATTCATACAAAACTCTACAAAAACATAAAGAGATAAAAGACTTTAAAGATTTAGCATTCCAATACTAACAATCAAATATTGAAATCTACTTACATCAAAAGCTTTTGTAAGCAAATCTGCAACATTCTTGTCAGTATGGATTTTGACCATTTGAATTAATTTCTTTTCATTGCAATCTCTAATAAAATGATGTCTGATCTCTATATGCTTTGTTTTTTAATGAAAAATAGGATTTTTAATTATGCAAATAGTACTGTTATTATCAATAAAGATTTTGGTATGCATAAAATTGTACCCATAATCAAGTAGTTGATTCTGAATCCAAAGTACTTGTCCATAGCAACTTGAAGCAACCACATACTCAGCTTCTGTTGTGGAATTTGCAACCACTGTCTGTTTCTTGCACTGCCATGATATTAATCTACATCCAAGGAATTGACAACCTCTTATTATAGACTTCTTATCCAAGCTTGCTCTAGCATAATCACTAGCAGTGTATGCTACCAAGTCAAAAAGAGAATCTTTTGGATACCAAAGGCCTAATTTTGGTTGACCTTTTAAGTATCTAAAAATCCTTTTCACAAAATGAAGATGTGAAACCTTTAGATTGACTTGGTATCTAGCACAGGCACACACTGCAAACATGATGACAGGTCTTGAAGATGTAAGATACATCAATGAACCAATCATTGACCTATACATATGAACATCTACTTCTTTACCAACTTCATCCTTGAGTAGAGGCTTTTGAGTTTCCATTGATATGCTTGCAGTCTTGACTTTTATAAACCCAAATTTCTTTAAAATTTCATCAACATATTTATCTTGACTAATAAATATGCCATCCTTATTCTGCTTCACTTGTAATCCCAAGAAGAATGTAAGTTCTCTCATAGAACTCATCTAAAATTTCTTATGCATCAACTTCTCAAATGCAATGCATAGCTCCATCTTTGTTGAACAAAAGATGATATCATCCACATAAACCTGGACCAACAAAATATCACCTTTGTACCTTTTGATGAATAAGGTCTTGTCAATTTTCCCTCTTTGAAACCTATTGTCCAACAGATATGTTGACAAGGTTTCATACCAAGCTCTAGGAGCTTGATGTAGTCCATACAGTATGTTTTCAACCTTGTATACTCTATAAGGAAAGTTTGGATCTTCAAATCTTGGTGGTTGACATATATACACCTCTTTTTTAATCTTCCCATAGAGAAAAGCACTTTTTACATCCATTTGATACACCACAAAATCTTTAAATGAAGCATAAGCTAAAAATAGCCTAATTGCTTCAATTCTTGCAACAGGGGCAAAGACTTCATCATAGTCAATCCTTTCTTCTTGTGTGTATCCTTGAGCAACCAATCTTGCTTTATTTCTTATCATAATTCCCCTTTCATCCTTTTTATTCTTGAAAACCCATTTAGAGCCTATAGCCCTTTTTCCATTTGGTAAATCCACTAAAGTCCAAACTTCTTGTAACTTGAATTGTAGAAGCTCTTCCTGCATAGCCTCTATCCAGCTTGGATCCTTTAATGCATGAATTAACTTTTTGGGTTCTTCCTGTGATAAAAAGTAAGTAAACAAGCAGTTTTGAAGGTCTTTATGGTTTGTTTTTGTTGAATAGTACTAACAAACCTATGTTCCTCTAAATTCTTTGACAACTTTCTTGTTTGTGTAGCTGATTGCAAATCTTTAATCACTTGATCAAGAGGATGATCTTTATGAATTCTTGTAGTTGGAATAGGACTGACTTGGATTGTTGTATCAAAATTGTTCATGTCAGCCACTGAACCATCATCTTCATCATCTCTTGAGAAGTCAAATATGCTATAACTTCCAAAGTAGGCATATTTAGATCAAATAGAAGTTCAATGCTTGTTTTTCCACTAATAGCTTTAACCTCATTTGTGTCGGCAGCATTAACATTGTTAGGGTTGTTAACATTATCTTCCTTCTCTTGATCATCACATTCACTTTCTTTTCTTGGATCTTCATCAACATTCTTTCTATAATCACTTGAAGGTTTAGATCCATCATTATGAGAACTCTTTAGATCTTGAGAATATGGTGGATTAGCAGTCTATAATGGTAGCAAAATGTAATCCTTGACAGGTTATGTCTCCTTTCTAGCTTGACCTGCAATATCACTTGCTTTTGTACCTGCAAAATCATTAGACTGTGTACCTGCAACAATTGGCTCATAATTCATTATTCTTGTTAGTGCATCAATATCAAATAGCTAATCTGGTCCACTACCTACATCATTAAGTGTACTCTTACTAAACCTAATATGCAAGTTTTCTTCCACTATCCTTGTTCTAATATTGAATACTCTAAAGGCTTTACTATTCAAAGAGTATCCAACAAAGAAACCTTCATCAGCCTTACCATCAAATTTGCCTAAATGATCTATGGTATTAAGAATGGTAATAGGACACCCAAATAGTCTCATAAAACTTAAAGTTGGTGTTCTACCATGAAAAAGTTCATATAGGGTCTTGTTATGAGGCTTAACTACTAACACTCTATTTTGTACATAACAAGCAGTATTAACTACTTCTGTCTAAAAAGTAGTTGGCAACTTAGAATCAGCTAGCATAATCCTAGCAGCCTCAATTAGTGTCCTATTCCTCCTCTCAGCAACTCTATTTTGTTAAGGAGTTCTAGCTTCACTAAATTGTCTCAAAATACCCTTTATTTCACAAAACTAATTCATTTCTCCATTTTTGAACTCAGTTCAATTATCACATCTAATTACCTTAACCTTGTGATCTACTAGATTTTCTATTTTAGTTATAAAGGACTTAAGAATGCCACTAGTCTCATCCTTAGTAGCTAGAAAGAAAACCCATGTAAACCTACTATAATCATCTGTGACAACTAGGCAATACATTTTCTTCATAAGGCTTTTTACAAATGTTGGACCAAATAAGTCCATATTTAACAAATGTAAAGGAAGACGGATTGATTTCGTTGTTTTGGACTTATAAGAGGCTTTGTGCTGCTTTCCTTTTTGACAAGCAACACAGGTTTGATCATTTTCAAAAAGTTTGAAAGGTAAACCTCTTACAAGATTTCCTTTAACCAATTTATTCATGGTTTTAAAATTTAAGTGACCTAGCCTTCTATGCCAAAGTTTAGATTCATTAGATGTGGCTTTTGCAAAAATGAAAGTTAAACTTCCTTTAGGAACTATGTTCTTTAAATCAACACTATACATATTGTTCTTTCTAGGAACTCTAAGTAAAACTTAACTTTCATCAATTAACTTAAAGTTTGGAGTTAAAACAATACATTCAGTGTCATTAAAAAGAACATTGTTCATTTTATCACACATTTGTGAGACACTAAAGAGATTAAACTTTAACTCTCTCACAAAATACACATTTTCAAAATCTAGATTACTAGTTTTAATGGTACCTTTTCCTGTGATTTTCCCCCTTTTGGGGTTTCCTCCAAAAGCAACATATCCTCCATCTATCTCTTTATAGTCTGTAAGATAGGACTTGTTCCCTGTCATGTGCCTTGAGCATCCACTATCAATTACTCCTTGATCTTGTAAATCCATTTGTGGATTGCCCTGCACATTAGGTTAGAAAATCAGTTTCTTTTGGGGACCCAATTCATCACTGACTTGGATTTGCCTTGTGCATCAACATAATCAAACTTTTTTAGGGTGATTGATGCGCTATTATGTTTAGAAACATGGTCTAAAACTTTATGCTTTAGTTTCCGAACCTAATAAGCTGAGGCCTTAACAGCATTAAAATTATTTCCTTTAACAACATTAACTACTGCTTTTGGCCTAACAGTATTAATTTTTTTACCCCTAACAGTATTAACCCTTTGATTAATATTATTGTTTTTAAATGCTGTGTTCTTATGAATGGGCCTCTTAACAGTTGAATGTGTTGTTTTAGAAAGATATGACATTGGTCTAGCAGCATTCACTGTTGTTTTTGAGTGAGCAACATTAACTTGTCTAGCAGTATTAATTGATACTAAACCAGACTTCATTAGTACTGCTCTTGGAACCAAGTTCTTTTTAGCACAGGGGTGAGTCTTTTTAGCAAAGTTTTGATGATTCACCCTTTGAGCATTGTTCCAAACAGGTTTTACCATCCTTTGATTTTGAAACTGTTTTTGATGGTAATTGCAATCAACTTGCAAATGATCAAAGCTTCCACACACATAACAGGCCTTATTAAACATCTCAAAATTGCTTCCTAGTTTTTGAGACATCATATTGTTCCAATTTCTTTGATTGCCTCTTGGACTGTGAGTGTTTTGCCTATGTTGCTCAACTTGTTTAACAGTTTTCCTAGCAGTTTTTTCTTGTTGTTTAGATTTGACAAACTCATTCTTAACAATACTAGGCCTAACTATTTTCTTTTCAGTTTTAGGCTGAGACACATCCTCTTCCTCATCATCTGACACCCATTCTTCAATACTTGGGGCATCATCATACTTCCTAACTACCTTAGGCTCTTCTTCACTAGACATAGCTTTACAGTTCTCAACTACAGGCTTATTAACAAACTTATCTAAACCAGTAAAAGACAAGTCAGGTGTTGGAGGCATGAAATTTCCTGTGTAGGGAGGTGGAACTGCATTATAATTTTCATAGCCTAAACCTTTCTTGCAATTGTCAACTATCTGACACTCTATGAGCTTGTTTAAACTTTTAGATGCATGTTCAAATTTATCTACATTAAGTTGAATGCCATCTTTTTCTTTTTGAACTATTTCAAGCTTCTTCCTAAGCTCTCTAATAGTTATTTCTCCTATATGAATTTCAAATTTTAAGCCCTTAATATCTTGTAAATAAATAGACTCATTTGCTTTATAAACTTCAAGTTTTTCTTCCACTGACTCTAAACCTGTCTTATAACCTAGAACCATTAACTCAGATTTCTTTAAATCTTTTAATAGTTGATCATTTTGAGATTTAAGAAGTTCAACAGTTTTCAAACAAGATTTTGAACAAATAGAATCATTAGATACCTCTGAGTCAGGACTTGAAGATGAGAAAACCATGAGTGCATAATTAAGCCCTTCTTCTGCCTGATCACTCTAGTCATATCCACCAAGACCATCACATGACACCAAAGCTGTGGAAGTAGATATTTCTACAGGCACACTCCTTCTTGAGCTTTCCTTGTTCTTGTTGTCTTGATTTCTTAGAGCTTTGCACTCCCTAGTAAAATGTCCCCTCTTGTGGCAGTTGTAGTACTCCACTTTGGACTTATCAAAAGTAATAGTCTCATTGCCATTAACAGTAAGCTTCCTTCCTGTATTCTTCAAAAACCTTCTTGCCCTCATAGTTACAATGGCCATTTACCATCTTAAATCCATCTCTTCCATGTCATCTGGATAGATTTGTTGCAAGTCCTCATGTACAAGTTGAGGACTATTTGGTTGACTAGCAAAGAATACACAAATAATAGCATCACTCAAGTTATCAATATTTGTAGAGTAAGCATCATTAACTTGAGTGCTAGCAGTATTAACTGCTTGAGCAGTATTAACTAATTGAGCAGTATTAACTGCTTCATTAGTGCTGCTAGTGTTGTTATTTGAAGAGGACACAAAAGCCATGTTCTGTGTGCTTGAACTTGAGCTAGACATCCCTTTAACTTCTGGTTCATACACTTTGAGGTTGTTGTAGATATCATCCATGCTCATTGTATCCAAATCAGCTTTATTCCTCCAAACAATAGCATGGGTGTTCCACTCAGGTGACAAACTTCTTAATAACTTTTGATTAACATCTTCTTGTGAAAGCTTTTCATCCAAAAGCTCTAACTGACTCATAATCTTTTGAAGCCTATCAAAAGTTTGATCAAGCATCTCTAAGCTTAAAGCAGTAAAGTTTTCATATTGCTGCTTTAAGAGATTCCTTTAAGTCTTTCTTGTAGCTGCATTCCCACCAAATCTCTTTTCAATAGCTTCCAGCAACTTCTTAGCATCCTTTATAGAGTTAAACTTTAACTGGTATTCATTGGGAATGCCCATCATTAAAGTACTTCTAGCTTTCACCTCTAATCTTCTTTGAGCCTTTTCTTCAGCAGTTGTAATAGGCATCTCTGTTATAACTCCTTCCACATTTTTTGTTTTTGGTAGGGTTGTACCATTCTTTATGACTTCCCACGGTGCATAGTCTATCATCTAGATATATTGTTCAATGTACATCCTCCATATCTCATACTCACCAGGTTTGAGCATGGGAACTTTGGATGCAGCCACCATGTGTGCAGAATCTTGATCCATATCTTTTAGCAAAAACAAGTTCTTCTTATTCACAGCTTCTCAACAAGCTCTGATACCACTTGTTGATCCCACTTCAATAGATCGAATTCCTTAAGCTTGTTTAAGGTTTAGTTATATTAGATAAATCTAACACAACTATAGTAGAAACTTTGTTTGAATGTATTAAAGATTATGCGGAATCTAATCTTTAATATTAAGAAGAATTATCAATGAAACAGTAATTCAATGAACATACAATTCAACAAATAAGCTCCAATATTATTAATGATAATAATACGAATACTCTCAAAGTATTAGGGTTACAAAGACCTTGAAGCTAAGAATTATACGACTAAGATTGATTTTTGGTTTTGGTTCTGGTACATCAAACTCTATGCCCTAGGACCTCCTTTTATACACCAAGGAGTCCTAGTCGGCTTACAATACTTCCCTAAGTATCTAAAATCTTTTCTATAAACAACTAATACATATCATATAAGCAGTACTAACTAGCAGCATTAACTTGATATTCACTAGCAGTAGTAACTTCAAGCATATTTTCACTAGCAGCATTAACTTCAGCTGAGCAGTCTTAACTTTGTACTAATAGTAGTAACTACTTAGCATATTTTCTTTAAAGTTCATCAGCAACACTAATATTCACTAGCAGTACTAACTATGTACTAGCAGTAGTAAACACTTAGCATATTTTCTTTGAAGTCTCTAGCAGTACTAACTCTAGCTGAGCAGCATTAACACAAACATGAGCAGCAGTAATTCAAGCAACATCAAGAAGACTTTTAATCCTAACAGATACTTTCAACATAACCTTATCGCCAACTTGAAACTCTAATGGCTTATGTCTCCTGCCGACGTAGCTCTTTTGTCTATCATGTGCAGCTTGAATACGTTTCTTTATTTGGGTGATCTTTTCAGTAGTTTCATGAACAATCTCTAGGCTAATAAGCTAAGCATCTCCAACCTCAGCCTAACAGACAAGCAATCGACACTTACGACCATTCAGTGCTTAGAATGGTGCAGCTTTGATACTCGAATGATAACTATTGTCGTATGAAAATTCCACCAAGGGTAGATGCCTATCCCAACCTTTTTCGAAATCGATCACACTAGCATGCAATATATCTTCTAAGGTTTAGATGGTCCTTTCACTTTGACCATCTGTCTGAGGGTGATAAGTTGTACTCATATCCAATTGAGTACCTAAGGCTTTATGAAGAGACTGCAAGAATTGAGATGTGAATCTACTATCTTGATCAGAGATGATCGAAACTGGCACACCATGCCTCGTGACTACTTCCTTTAAGTATTTCCCAGTCAACTTCTCCATTGAGTCGTTCTCCTTCATTGGTAGAAAATGAGCAGATTTAGTAAGGTAATCGATAATTACCCAAATTGTGTCTTGTCCAGTCGACGTCTTTAGCAATTTAGTAACGAAATACATTGTAATATTTTCCCACTTCCACATCGGGATCACATGTTGAACCAACAAACCAGATGGTTTTTGGTATTCGACTTTGACCTTGGCATAGGTCAGACACTTACGAACATAGGTGGCAATCTTAGCTTTCATATTGGGCCACCAATACAGTTTCTTCAAATCTTGGTATATCTTGTCCGATCCAGCATAGATCGAATACTTTGACTTATGCGACTCGTGCATAATCAAAGCTCTCAAGTCACCAAAATAGGGTATCCAACTCCTATTCCTTAAACACAACGTTCTGTCAGCATGGGGTTCAAGCTTCTTAATCATACCGCACAAATCTTTAGTTATGTTATTCTCCTCTTTTCTTGCCTCATCTTGAGCATACAAAATTCTCTTAGGAAGATTTATACCAATAGCCATAACCAAGGCTCGAACTCGTAATGGCTTAATCCTTTCCTTTTGACTTGGCGCATCAGCCACCACGTTTGCCTTCCCTGGATGATAATGAATCTCGCAGTCGTAGTCACTTAACAGTTCTAACCATCAACGTTGTCTCATGTTCAAATCTTTCTAATTAAGAATATGTTGTAAACTCTTATGATCAATAAACACAACGCACTTCGTGCCGTATAGATAATGTCTCCATGGTATGTGCTTAATTACACATACCATTTTCCATTAAAAACGGACTTAAAAGACTAAAAACATACCAAAGATACATTGTATTTGTATGTTTTGTATTTGAATTATGTAGGAACGGATATTCAAAAAGAAATCCAAAAACGACCAAACCAAGCACGGGATGGAAAAGCAAAAGTCAGCCAAAGTCAGTCAAAGTCAAAAGTCAGCCACATGAAGAAAATACAACTTGAGGGACTAAAACTGCCAAACCTCAAGTTGTATTGCAAAAGAAAAAGACAAGGGTTGAAATTGCAAAACTGGGCGAAGTTTGTTATAAGAAGTGAGGGGCCAAAGCTGCCAACCTACCCAAACTTCTTTCTTCCCGCCCAAAACAAAACCCAGGTACAACTAGGCAACTTGGACATGTCGTCCCATACCTCTACCCTGCAAAACCACTCAACACCCTAGATAAATCATTTCAACCACTCTATCAACCCCCCCCCCCCAGCTGTATAAGTGCCATGTTGGCAATCCCTCACCATTCCCAAGGTTTTTCGATGGCTGTGATTGACTCCAAAGAAGCACAAAAGAAATTGAAGGCTGGGATTTGTTTTAGAATCACCTCACACAACAAGCACACTTGGTTTTTGTCTCTACAAAGAAACACAGAAGAAAGAAGTCCCAAAGAAGAAGACTTCGGCTATAAATAGAGTCTTTTGTAAACTTTGTAGAGAGTTGGAATCTTAGTTTTAACTAGTTAGTTTTTAATCTTAGCTTAATTTTTAATATAACTCAGCTTATTTTAAGTCATTTACAGCTTTTACTTTCATCTTGTAACTCTTTCAAGTTTTAATGCAAATTTGAGGTTTTAAATCAATTTACAATTCCAAGTGTCAAAATTTCTTAATTGTGTTGTTTAGTATTCAAAAAGCTCTCAATACAGCTTACTTATAAGCTGTTTTCATTAAGTAAAAATAAAAAGTTAAGTAGTTAAGAGAAAATCACAAAAATCACTCTCAAACACACCACAGCTTACTTTATGGATGATAAGCCAGTTCTGGATGGGCTTATGGACTCTCACTAGCTTGTTTTATGCAAGCTAGAGCTTGTAGATTTATTGTCTGACCCTGTTTTGAGCAAGGGTGTTGTAAGTCTCTCTTTTTCTTATTGTTCTTATTTACTGCAGAACTGCTTATAGTGCTTATTTGTTACTTATGTATGCTTTATCATAATGATTAGTGCTTATCTTGATTAGTTTTTAGTTTAAAAGTAGTTTGTATCACTTTCTCTGTTAGTACTGTTTCTGATTTGATGATTACAAAATCTTATATGCAACAATGAAGAAAGAAGAAACAATAAGGACTTAAGATGTAATATTAGGTTAGCTTAATATGTAAGCTAGGTTTTTATTGTAAACCCTAGCCTCTCTAGTTTATAAAGTGAGGCAGGGCATCTGGTTTATGATTAAGCCAGAAAGGTGTGTGTATCCAGTGTGTGTTCATCATATGAGAGTCGACTAGATACAAAAGTGTGTGTGTACACATTTGTATAATTAGTGTAGACGTCTAGAGTTTAGCCTCAAGAATCATTTGATTCCTGTTATTGTTGAGTAACCGTTCTATGATTTGATCACATAGAATTGGGGCTATGTTCAATAAAAGAAAACCTTGTTTGTTAACATTGATGTTCTTATTCTTATTCCGCTGCGCTTACTTTAGCCTATTTGCCTTTTTGAAATAATTTTAAGAGTTCGTCAGTTTTAGTTTTCTAGCGTATTTATCATTATAGTTTATTCTGGTTGCTTATTCTTATGCTTGAGTGCTTATTTTGGGTAGTTAAACTTCTGTTTTAGCTTATCTGCTTATTTCTTGTTTCTTTGTGTTTTATTAGCCTAGCAGTACTAACTTAAAGCTAGCGGTACTAACTCTAAGTTAGTACTGGTAGTTAATACTGTTAGTACTGTTGTTAGTACTGCTGTGTTTCTCTTGTTTAATTTAGCTTAATTACATGCTGAATTTGCTTATTTAGAGTTAGTTTAGCTTATTTGTCTGTCTTAAGCTTATTTGAGCTTATTTGTGTTTTAGCTTTAAAAGTTTTAGGTGTTTTCACTATTTCTAGCTTTTATGCTTGTTCCTGCTTATTTTCCTTGCTTATCTTTGTGTGCATTTGCCTATTAGGTTTAGTGCCCAATCATAATCACATCCTTGTCATATCCAAACATCAATCATCAATTCGTCTCTCGATTTTCCATTCTAGCCTCGTTGGGACATAACGACCCGGAGACACTCTACAATACTTCCGGTTCAATTGGTCTCGCGGATTCCAATCCTTTTTGTGTATTTATATTTATTGGTATCATAAAAAGGGGTGAGATCGCGCGAGTCAATCCCATAGCGAGCTATGTAAATGAGTATGTAAACCAATTTGTTATCAACCATGTAAATGCATTCGTAAACAAACATGTTCTCACCCCAAAAATATATGTAAAACCAGTAAAACATGGGGCTATAAACTCACCTTGATGTTGCAGACCAATTGACAGATAGGCATCTAATATGCACAACACGAACGAAAGACGAAACGGCTCGATCAAGAAGTTGCAACTAATCTTATCGGCTATGACCCACTAGCCTAGGATAATGTATTTGGGTTTTCCGATGGATAGTCACACCAACTCAACACGTTGATAAAAGATTTAGATTTTTAAATTGTAATAGTTTGCCGGTTAGTTAAATAAAATAAATCGAAAAGTAAACACAAAGTATGTAATATATTCCGTATATATTACATATGAAAAATAAACAAGTATATAATTCATACCGTGAATTATATAATAAAGGAAACCAATTAAATAAATAGTTGAGGTATATAATACATTGCAAGTATTATATAAAAATGTGAGAAAAAGAATTGAATCAAAATTATTCGACACGTGTTTAGAAATCACCCAAAACAAATAACAAGGAAAAAAAAAATAAAAGGATTTCCCCCTTGCACATAGTAAACACAACGTTTTAAAGTTACAAATATGTAAAGAAGTTGTAAAGGTTTTCCAAAATAGTTACCTTATTTGTAAATGTATAGTTTTCGTTTGTTTGTCGGGTTATTGTATAATTACAAATAAGTAATCTTAAGACTATAACTTAATCTTCTTTATCGGGTTTCCAAATACAATAGAAGTTTAAAACGAAAAATACTAAATATAGAATTTATAGAAATTTCGGCATGACTTATTCGTTTATGTACAAAGTTTTTCTTCATTTTTCCCAACAAACAATTCAAGGTTTCCACTTTAATCAATCAATGTTGCAATACCTCCCGACTCATCGCGTTATATATATATAAATATATATATAAATATAATAATAAATATATATATAATATATAATATATAATATATAATAATATAGAGAGAGAGAGAGAGAAAGATATATATCTGATCAAATGAAAGTTTTTCTTAAAATACGAAAATATAAGTAAATATACCCGATATCCGAGATGCAATCGACTTAAATTGGATACATCTCTATACACTTCTTAGATGCATTATAAACGTTCATCAATAAACATATTTTCTCTCTAGCGTTTTAATTAGATCATACTACAGGATATTAAGATGCATTTCAGATTTCTCTTGTTTTTTGTCATATAAATGTGACAAAAATCATGAAAAAAATCAATTTGCAATAACCATCCTACACATCAAATTAACCTTTCGAAACTCAAAATGGTGTGCATCTTAATAATAGAAATGCATCTAATGAAAGAGTCGGTGCTTCTCAAAATATGTGTTGGTAGAGGAAAGTCACTTCTCAACTTCTCAAACCACATCTATTTTAATTTACTTCTTGTCTCAAACGGAACGTACGCTGGATCCCAACCTCCCTCTAAACTCTCTCTCTATCTCTCTCCTCCTCCTCTCTCTCCGTCTCTCTCCTCACTCTCTCTCTCCACTCATCCTCTCCCCCTCTTCTCTCTCTCCTCCCCTCTCTCATCCCTCAATCTCTCCTCTCTCATCATCGCCTCTATATATATATATATATATATATAGAGTAGGGATCCAGTGAGAAGTAATTAAAATAAGAAGTGGTGAAGTGACTAAAACCACACATTTGAGATGCACCGACTTTTCATTTAGATGCATTTTTTTATTCATACAAGATGCAGTACATATAAAGTTTCGATAAGTTAATTTGGATGTGTAGAATGGTGCCGAAATTTGATTTATCCAATGCGATTTTTGGCCCATGTCGCGAGCCCAAACCTAAATACGAGACACTCATGAAATATGCAACTACAATAACCTTATATTTGCATGCAATCTAATTAAAACAGAATTAAACCACAAAACAACCCCTGGACCCCCCCCCCCCCCCCCCTTCATCAGCCAACACCAAGCAACCACTCCCCCAGCATTACCTGTCTGGCACCCTCTACCGTGCTTGACAGTCGTGCACATCTCGGCAATTGATGCGGTTCTCGTTCCTCATCCGCTTCTATCACCTTCTTGATTTTTAAGAAAAACTCTCATTTTGTTGATCCTATACCTAAGTCTATATATCTCATACTCACTCATCATCAATAACCTATCTAACTCTCCTCACACATACTTAGGGGATCTAGTTCGACGTCAATAACCCCTCACAGTGGTGCGACCGTGTGACTAAAAACCCTACATCCCTCTTACGCATCCAACCGCTGTCACCCACCACTCCTAGCCTTCGCTGCCTAATCTCTTCCATATCGATGCCCAATTTTAAGTTTCGGGAAAGTTAATTAGATGTGTAGGATGGGTGCAAACTTGATTCTTGTTTTTGTATCTCAAATGCAAATGTTGGGGCATAAGCAAGGAACAAAAACCAGAAGCCCTCCTGAAATTGCAATCTAATCTTCGATAATGCAGATCATGCCAATCTTATAACCCGCTAGAAAAACCGACATTACTGTGATCGCGTTCATCCACATTAAATCTAAGATTAATAGAGCTTGCCTTCTTCTAATACAAATTTAAGAGGTCCGGTGTATCTGGAAAAGTGGCGTAATAGTTATTCCTTATTTAAAATTCTTCTTATTATATCCTTTCTTACTTTAAAAATTTATTTTTAAAAAGAAACAACTTTTTCCATTTGATCATGAAAAACTCTCGAACTCTCCTCTCTCCCCTCTTTTTCCCTCTCTCATCTTCCTCTCTTCAACTCTATATATATATATATATTTATATATATAATATATATATATAGAGTAAGATCAAATGAGAAGAAAAAACTTATAAATGAGAATGATAAGAAGCAAACCACAAACAAAACAAACCACACATTTCAAGATGCTCCTATAAAAATCATGCAATCTCATCACCCTTAAAATAATCTCCTTCCTATTTAATTAAAATGTGTGCTAGAAATTCCTTTTTATTCTTTCTTATCTTCTCCAATATATTTTTTTCTTCTTTCAACTCTTGATCCCTTCCGCTATATATATATTATATATATATATATATATATATATAAACGAACGAATCGAATAGGAAACAAAAAATAAGTAACCAAGGACATTTATTAACCATTTTAAACCAACCACTTAAAATCTGATATAATATTTTACCTAACTTAAGAACATATTTTATATTATCGATATATAACGCCAAGACACCCTTATTCGGTTTTTCTGCTCACCCAAACACACCCCATGCTTCCTGTTAACCCAAACGCCCCCTTATGGCGTTTCTGCACAACCAAACGCACCCTTTGGTGTTTCTGCTAACCCAAACACACCCCTATACGTTTTTTGCTCACCCAAACACACCCCTATACATTTTCTGCTCACCCAAACGCACCCTTAATATGTTCTTGTCAAACCAAACGCACCCTTGTGCGGATTCTGTCAAACCAAATACACCTTATGCTGCTAAATAGCTAAACAAACACACCCTATGCTGTTTCTAACCTAACCGCACCCTTTGTGGTGATAAAAACCCAAACCAAACGCACCCTTAGCTGTTTCGTAGCCAACCCAAACGCGACCTACTCGGTTTTTATCAAAACCAAATGCACCCTTCTTGGTGCTTCCATGAACCCAACGCACCCTGATGTGTTGTTAAGAAAACCATACGCACCCCTGCTGGTGCAAACCAATGTGCTTTTATCGAAACCAAAACGCACCCTTTCGTGGTGACTGAGAAACCAACGCACCCTTGGTGCTTTGAGGAAACCAACCGTACCCTTTTGGGTTGATGTTAAAACCACACGCACCTTTGTGGTGCTGATATATCGATGGTGGCGTGGCTGGTGGGAGATGGAGATAGTGACGAGGTGGTGATGGTGATGATAGCACACTACTACACAAAAGGCCATAAAGACCTCTTAATAGAGATCGGTTCTATAAAAACCAGTTCCTATGTTGAAAAAGTAAGGGGCATGGAAAGCATAAATATTGGTTTTCTCGAAAAGACCGGTGTCTATGATCTAATAAGCATAGAAACTGGTCATGATATACAAAACCAGTCTTTGCACATAGTAAAAGACAACGGTTTTTTAAGTGACCAGTCTTTATGTTTTCCTATTATAGATACATATCTCATCATTTGATTAGACACGGTCTCTCTACTTATTCTTTTTTCTATCTCAAATTTACCATTTATTATGGCGCATTTTTTCGCATCAAGTATCTCTTGAAAAAAATACTATTATATTAGTTGACTAAAATTTAAAATCCATTATAAACGTCTGAAAAATCTAATAAACAAAACACATAATCAAATAAATAATATAAATAAATAATATCTTTTATCTTGTAAAAGAAAAAGAGAAGTGAAGACTTTTATATTTAAAAAAAATAATGTTTCTTTATTAGGTATGCTCCATTCTGATTTTTTATTATTTTTCAATTATGTTTAATTAAAAAACTTAAATACTTCCAAATTTGGCATTAAAAATTTGTTGATTTGGAAGAAAAGAACTGTAAATCCGTTGTTATAAAATAATGAGCGCAAAATTATATGTGTCAAAAATTAGAAAAAAACAACTTTAAAAAGACGGGGCAAAATCTACGATAGTATAAGGGTCAAAACTAAATTTTTAAATATAATTAACTTACAAATCTTCCTTCCTACGCCTCTTAGTAAATCTTTTACACACAGCGAGTTCATCAGCTATTCAATTTCGAGGTTAGATTATTTTCTTTATGAAATCGATCTATAATATGTTTTAGGAAAAAGCTTGGATAATTTAGCTTCTTTATATTTAAATACTTATTTATATTCTCTACACTTGGTCTCCAACAAACTAATTATTGACACAAGAGTTAACGATCAATAAACAATCCTATGAATATTGATGCTTATTTGTGGCTTCACAATGGGTTATGTAAGTGTTTTTTACAAACTTTTACTCTTTATAGCTTTAATGATCATAGGTTTATATTCTAAAAAGGGTTTTTTACTTTTTCTACTTTTGTTTTAGTTTGGGGACAAATTAGGGTTTGATTTATGGTGGTTGTAAACATTGTTTTGATATCCCCTAATTTTACCATATCCGCCTAAAGCCACCAACCGTAGTCCAGCAACAAAACCTTCGGTTCGAACGCATCCATTGATTCGGTAAGAGGTTCTATCTGTCTAATTGTTGTTATGTTTTTGCCCTGTTTGAATTGGAGGTATAAACATTGGTTTGGTTGTGAATTTTGTGATTATCTATTATTTGCGCTCTTTAATTGTGAGTTTTTTTTAGAATGTAGGGAAATTACTATGGGTATTTGGGATTACTTATTGTAACTTATGTTTTATTGGATAATCATAGGCGAGTTTGCCACGTTTTAAAGGTGAGTACTATTAAATTAGATCACTAATTAGCTTATGACGCAAAGGTTTTTCTATAAAGGATCTTCTGTGGCATATATCAAATTACTTTAAAATTCCAGTGAAACAATGTGGAGGCCGCATGACCATGACCTGGTCAGTAGTTCTTATTAATGAATTTCCCAAAACAGGTTTAACTATGACGATTTTCTAAATCTGTAGTCCTTTTGATTGCTTTAATACACTAATGCATTCACATCTTGGTCTGTGATTACTTAGATTTGTAGAAAATCCAGTGTGACATTGCACTTATGTAGGGTCATGTAAATGCAACTACAGAAACTAACCCATGTTAAAGTTTTTTACTGACATTACAATCGTTATGTGAAGAGGTTGTTTGGCATTGCTTATTGATGATTGTTACTCGAGACTAATTGTGAAATTCATCATATACCTTTTTTTATGTGCTTATGAAATAGTAATTATCGTTGTCAAGCAACTAGGCTACTTACTACATATGAATAATCTAGTTTTTAATCGTAAAGATACAAATGCAATTATCTTTTTTGAAATTTAAATGAATGCATCTGAATCGGTTTTTGAAAGAAATAATTTCGGGATCTGGAAACTAGGAGGGTTCAAAACATCAAAACGTGAACATTAGGGCTGTTGAGGCCAATTTTGATAGCTTTATATAACTAGAAGATCTACGTCAAAGCTAGGCCATTAATGCAGATCATATACAATGTAAATCAATTTATATAACACAAGAATCTTCTTTCAAAATGTGAACAAGTATTGTTAGAGGGCGTCAAAGGATCTAAGAGTATGGATGATTGGGTTATGAAATTTATATTATAATAATTAAAGTTGTGTAGCGTCTCATGGATTTGTCTCGACTAGATCACGTCAGGTGTGGATGGATGTGTTAGTAACTTAGCATGTCGCTATTGTCCATCCTGTATACATTGCAGAAATGGATCTGGTGCTTTGGCAATAGTAGATTATCCTATCCTATATGTGATTTGGTTTATGGCAATAGTAGATTATCCTATCCTATATGTGATTTGGTTTTAAGGTTTCGTATATATCAGTTTTGGGCTAGATCCAAGGGAATCGATGTTCAAATGGTTAGCGGTCGAGGTAGTGAAGTACTTTTGGGTCTTCTGTATGACATATTGATGTATTTTTTATCTTAAGTTTTTTATAGTCCTTAATAAATCGAACTTCCACTCAAAGTAGTGATAACTAATGTCTATAAACTGTTGTGTCATAGTTATTCCAAATTAATTGAGTTGATGGATTTTGATTTTATGGATTTTTTTTACATGTGTATTCTTGGATTACTTATAGCTTATTTCTGATAATGTGATTGGACATTGCCAGGAAACAATACCTTTGGTTGTAATTATTGAGGTTCAGGAGTTTTGAATGTAAAGTACACGCAACTATAGATTTGGCAAGGGATCGAATTGTAGTTGAGGTTTTTGATGGAACCATGTCGTCCAAGAAAGAGGTTACGAACTTGCTCCTTTATTTCTTTTGCTACATGCCAACTCTAATATATGTCGTTATATAGCATGCATGTACAGAAAGAACCATGCCTATAGAGCATTTAGGATCTTATCATTGAAAGTGTTAGCATGGGTATTAAACCAGGGAGATACGTATTACGCTCTGTCCCACTGATAGCTGAAATACTCCCTTTGCAACATATTCAGAAAAAAAGGTTCCGGCAATGCATGTAACAGTTTCAATGTACAGCTTTATTCATTTAAAAAACTTGCAGCATGTATATTAGCTTTTTGGCTGACAATAATATATTACATGTTGCCCAGATCGCATTAACCATTACACCTTATGTAGAGCTGACATTGAACAATTTGTACCGCTAATGCCAGCGAACTTAAATAGAGGTAAAGGTCCTTCGTTTACTCGGTTTTCTTAACTTTCCACAGACGTATAATATACTTCTATTACAGGGTAGTGACCTATATCTATTGCGGCTCACGTGAAACACCCTTTCAAGGCAAAGACAAGCAGAAGACAACCGTTTTTTCTTTATTGGGAAGGGAATGAATGGAAATATTGTTTTTCTTTATGGTTATTTGTTAATCTAGTGAGTAAATTGATTTGATTTGTACTTGCGTTATGTTTAAGTTGAATTGAAGTGGCCTTTATTTACTTTAATTTGTTTATTTGACATTTTGGTCCATCTAAATCCAGTTTATAATATAATTTGCTGTTTTATTAATATCTTTATTTTGGTGGGTTTAATTTGTAAATTTTGAAATTTATTAAAGAATTCCATTTTTTTAAGTAGATTAGAAAAAAAGACAGGTTTTTTTATATTTATAAATCTTACGATATATTTATTTGTCGATTCATTTAAACCAAACACACCCTAATGGTATTTCTGCTCACCCAAACACACCTCTTACTGTTTTCCTGCTCACCCAAACACACCCTTATGGTTTTCCTGCTTACCCAAACACGCCCTTATGCTTTTCCTGCTCACCCAAACACGCCCTTAGTGCATTCGTGCACAACCAAACGCACCCTTAGTGCGAAACTGCTAAACCAAACGCACCCTATGTTGCTTATGTTAACCCAAATGCACCCTATGACAGTTTAAGAACAACCAAACGCACCCTTATCATGAATCTGTCAAACCAAACGCACCTTTGTGCGGTTACACAGCTAACCAAACACCTCTTTTTAGCAGTTCTACTAAACTAAACGCCCCTTTTGGCAGTTTTACTAAACCAAACACCCCTTTTGGCAATTTTGCTAAACCAAACACATCCTTATGGCAAAACTGTCAAACCAAATGCACCTGTGGTGCAGTTTTCTATAACCAAACTCACCCTTATGGCGAAAATGTCAAACCAAACGCACCTGTGGTGCAGTTTTCTATAACCAAACGCACCCTTGTGGTGCCGACGAGAAACCCAACGCGCCCTTAGGCTGTCAATAACAACCCAACGCACTCTATGGTGCTAGCTGCAAAACCAACACACCCTATGGGGTCATTTTAAGACCAAACGAACCCTCATGGTGTTGGCTGGGTGGATATGATTATGGTGTCGATGTGATGGTGGTGGTGGTGGGCGGCTATGGAGGTGACATTGATGATGAGGTGGTTGTCGTAGAGGTAGTGGTGTGGCAGTAGAGATGATGTTGATGGTGTGGTGATCGTAGTGGTGATAATAGAGATCGGCTAGTGGCGACGATGGTGTGGTGGATGCGAACGTGGTTACGATGGTGATATGGTGGCTGTGATGGCGATGGATCTGGTGAATCGGTGGTGGGGGAAATGTAGATCGCAACGGTGGGGTGGTAACCGTGGAGGTGTGGCAGCCATGATGGTCGTCGGCGGCGGTGGCCGAAAACCCGCCGGAGACGGCGCCGGAAATTGTTAGAGAGGGAGGAGAAGTTGTATGTGTGTTTAGGGTTAGAAAAAGTGAAGTAGTAACCCTAATAATGTTGTATATATAATGGAAACTTGAAAAATAATGTGACAAGTGTACCATAGTATGGGGGTTTCGGGTAACTATTATTAGAGGGACTGAAAACGTAACTTTTGTTAAATAGTGGTTCGGGACATGTTTAAGCTAGTTACTGGTTGATTCAAGACACGAAACTTGCGCCATTGCGTTCCAAATAGTTTTTCCCACGAAAATGGGTATTTAAATGACCATTATTTCATAAAAGTTTTATAACATTTATTTAAAATGTTTGTTATCTATTTGTGTAGCCATCGGGTACCACGGGTAAGCTTTGCCCGTAAAATAAAACTGTAAACTTGAATATTCGCGTTTTTAATAGACGCTTTTGAATAAAACGATAAATGATTCATTAAATATTTTATTTAATACAATGTGATAATTAAATATAATTTAATTATTATCGTGTCGGTACGCGTTGTTCTCGTTTTTTTTTAAATTTTGCGAGGGTATTTCGGTCATTTTCTGCTTGTTTTTGGGTCTCGGGCAAAACTAAAAAGTTGCCCGGAATGTCGTTTTACATCAAATTGCTTTAGAGTCCGAGTCGTGAAAACGTGATTTAGCGGGTCGTTTTTGATAAGTCAACTTAGGAATAACATATATCTTCTCGTTTTCAAGTCAAATAAGTTAAAAATAAATTTGCACATGAGAGATATGAAGTAATAAATATGATTTATTATTTAAATATGTTCCAAAAAATTACCGGTTACGCGGTATTCGTTTTTATGTGACAATAAAAGGTCAAAAGTCAAAAGTCAAGTCGGACCCAAAAAGTCAAAGGGTAAAATAGTCATTTAAAATTCTGAAAATTACCGGTTGTTACAGTAACTACCCCTTAAAGGAATCCCATCTCGGGATTCGATTCTTGTTAACCTATTATGTGATCAAGAAAAGATTTAAGATTTAATAAACCAGTTTTAAACATGGCGTTGATAACCTTAGTCAGCAAAATTAGATGTTTCGACACTTCTCAATATACCAAAATTTTTGACTAGGGTTGACTACGATATTTAATGCATCAAAATAGGTATCACAAAAAAATATCGTTACAGGTCTTATGACTGATATAAACACGTTATAAAGAAAGTCTCTTAATAGTAAAAGCATCAAAGGAGAAAGTGTAGTCGCGTGAGTATGTTTGTATAACGTTTTAAATGTTCAAGGACGGAGTCTTGTTTCTGATATATGTAATG
>BQNB010060900.1:30000-36727 GCA_026074375.1 Tanacetum coccineum
CTGCAGCCCTATTAAGGATTATACCAAGATGTATAAAATACATTTGACTATGAAGAAACACAGATTAAGACTACTATGTGTTAATGCGGAATCTTTAACACAAGTACTAAGAAGACAAGAAAACAAAATAATACTTTCTAATAATCTGCTTTGAGTGATTACAGATTACTAACCAAGAGATATAATTTTTGTATGAAATAATGAATTCGTATCTCTAGACATAGCAAGAGGATCCTTTTATAGACCAAGGATGAAACCCAAACAAGCTTACAAAACGCTACATATCTTTTCCCTAAAATATCACATACATATCTCTCATACGGTACTAACTAATTCTACTATCGTACTAACTAACTGATCATACTTAACAATTGTACTGTCAGTACTAACTATAACTATCAGTACTAACTATTAATATTGTCGGTACTAAGTTAGGAAAACGTAATTCCCAACAATCCTCCCTTAAACATGAATGTTGAACTCTTTTAACTTCATGTTTCTTCAGATTTATCTTCTTTAACGCATAGAGGATTTATCCAAACACTTAACATTTCCTTGAGCTTTTAAACACTATCCATCTCCAGCAGCAACATGTCTCCTCAGCAACTCATCAACAACTTTCAGCAACAATCCAACTAATTCGAGCTTTGTAGTTTTTTAAGCAACTATCCAGCTATAAACATATTGATGTTTCCTTTACCATTACCCGTTTGCTCTGGATAGTGTAACTCTCATTTTAAAAACATGGTGAGATAATTACCATACAGTTTTGGTAAACTGTCAACCATCAACGGAATAGATTAGTCTCGTTACCAAATACCGTTGCTTTTGGACTAGCCAATTCTCATTATCATAACAGTGCATTGATAAACCATAAGTTTTTTAGCAAACAATCAGCTATCAACAGATATTGATTAGTCATTACCAAGAACTGTTTGAATCCTGTACAATCCAACACTTAACCAAAAATTAAGGTGATTAGAAACCCCTAAATTTTTGTTAAATGTGTACAACATAAACTGTTTAGAAGTCTTTACACAAGCTGTTTTGCTTATGGGATTACCAGTTCTTATCTGTTAAACATGGTGAACTGATTGACCATTTTTTTGTTGGTTTTGTAAACCACACACAAAGATCCACTCATCTCTATTAAGTGTCTTCAGGTTCTAACTCTGCAACTTACTTCTTGACAAATCAATCAACTCTAATGCATATACTGTCTTTTCAGACTCCACTTTAATTTCAACAATTTGGCCAACATACTACTTTCTCAAATGATAGTTTTTTTTTTTTTTTTGGGGGGGGGGGGGGGGGGGGGGGGGGTGGGTGTTGGGGGGTGTGGTATTTTCTCTACGAGCATATGAATGACTAACCCTGCCTTAGTCATTAAAGTATGTACCCCTGAAGAACCATGTAGCTTCCAACTGACTATATTCCAATCCTGCTGTGAATTCCAAAACTTGTCTTCATCATCTGGATTGAACATAACCATCAAATCTCCCCAAAGTACTCTATCAAAACCTTCAGTATCTCATCTTGATATCTGTCCATCACCAGTTGATATATAGTATTTAAATCATCTTTATCAAATATGGAAAGCACCCTCATCAGAGTACTAAAGTATCTCTTTTGTCCATTGCTTCTAATCACCACATTTTGATTAATCTCCTCTAAGTGTTCAGCTTTATCACCTTTGTTTTAGTCCTAGACACTCAGTTTCCATTCTTTGATAGGATACTCTTGTCAAAGTTTTCATATCAACTTCTTTTTCTCATCTGAGCTATGTTAAATATAATCTCAGCTCATCATTCTCTTTCTCACTATCATCCTCAGAAGTGTTTTGTATGAATCTTCTTTTCCTTGACTTCATCTTTTTCCTAGTACCAAGTTTTCTTTTTCTGTTATCTTCTTCTTCTTTACTCTCCTCCTTGACTTCTTCTTTACTCTCCTCCTTGACTTCTTCTTTCTTAGAGGAATCAATTCCTTTTTCATTCATCTTTTTTATCAGTCTTTCATCTTCAACAGACCCAATAGAAATGAAATCTTCATCTGACCTCTTAATCTTTTCATACAGAGCTTGTATTTCCTCAAACTTCTTGGTTTTTCAATTCAGAAATGCTTGAAGTTTCCACATGCTTCAAATATTGTCAATCATTTGATTTCTCAGTTGAATCTTTGTAGGTGTCTATTCCTAAATCTTCTATCTTTGTTGAGCAATGAATTTTACTTTGAGCACAACTGTGTCATGAAGGAATTTTTGCTCTTTCTTCTATTGTAAATTTCTCTCTCTTCTTCTGAAGCTACTTCAGCAAATTCTATCTGCCTTATTCTTGCCTTTATGTCATCATAATTCTTATGAGATCTTCATGGTAGCTTTTTCTTCAGCTAATCTGTGCTTTCTTCTACACCTTCCACTCTTCTTGTAATTTCCTAGCCATCTTCTTCATCACTTAGCAACTGTTTAAACTTCTTATTACTTCAAGAATACCATCATATTGGTCACTTTCAGATTCATCCTCCTCTTCTATTTTTCTTCTTTTCCTTTGACTTTTGGATCAATTTTGAAGAGCTTTATGTTAAAATGATCTTAAGAAGGTAGTCTAGGTCTGTCAGATTCTTTAATATCCATCAACTCTACACCTTTCGCTTCCACTATTGAAACTACTTTGGCTTGACTCATGTTGAGAAGAACCTTAGCTATTGTTTCATCATCACCAAATATTATAGAAGTAGGTGGTGGTTGAGTAGTTTGAGTAACACTTCCTTCTTCAGTATGATCATCAGTACCTTTTCTTTGCTCATCAGTACCTTCAATTTGCTCATCGGTACCTTCAATTTGCCTGTCAGTACTAACTTTGGATCCGTCAGTACTAACTATTGGTCTGTCAGTACTAACTTTCTCCTTGTCAGTACTAACTTTCTCCTTGTCAGTACTAAGTACATCTTCAGTACTAAGTACATTTTCATCATTCTCCTTCTCTTCACCCACTATATCTCTTGTCCTTCCCACATCTTGATCATCCTTAGTTTCTATATGATCAAGTGTATCTTCAGGTATCTCATCAAATAAAGGATCTCTTTGGACTGAAGGTTCACCTTTAGCAAACTTCTTCCCCTATTTGGATACAGACTCTTTGTGTACCCATTGTTTCTTTGAGGAACTCTTCTTCCAATCTGTCTTCAAGGAACACTTTGCATCATGCTCGGTGTGGGTTTGATGACAGGTTTAGCTTTGCTTCTTGATCTTGTGATCTGACCTTCAAGTGTTGTATTTCTTTGGCTTGATCTGAAACCTATGCACATAAAGAGAGACAAAGATCATAGACACTTTGGAGTGTCATTTCACCCTCATTCCCTGAAAGGGATTTATCACTGGATGAATGACCTCCAAGATTCCCACTAGAACTTTCTGGAATAGAAAATTTAAGAATGATAGTATAAGGTGAAGGACTAGGGGAGTGTCAGTCAGTGCTCATAGGCACTTCACTAGTGTGAGCATGAGAAGAGTCAGTCTGTGACTCAATAGGTACTCACTAGTGTGAGCAGCAGGGTGTAGGTTTATACTTCAGATGGTCTTTCTGAAGGAGCACCCTCATCCTCAGTTGGTTGTACCAACATAAAAGAAAATAAAGGGGTGACTTTCCCTGAGAAATGTTTACCCTTTCTAACCATGAAAGAAAAGACTTTACTTGTTAAAGCATATACAGAAAATGATCAAACTGTACAGGTACACTAGCTATTTGTTATTTAAAAATATGGAAATAAAAACGTGTACATGACAAACTATCTTCATGGCATCTAAATTTCTAAGCCATACCATTAAAATTATAGAAAAATTATACTTCTGATTAGATGTTAAGCAAATGATAGCAGTGGCAATATTAGTAGGAATTTGATCCCAATAGGTGCTTTTTGAACTAATACAATGATTCATTGTATGAAATAAAAACCTCCATTGGGGTGAAAACAAAGCTTTATTAAATGTTAACACTGTTAAATCCCCCTCATACCCCATAAGCTGTATAACATCAAATATAGCCTGATTAGGTAATGAGTCTATCCCATTAGCATCATCAAAAAGAAGATCACTTCTTATTGATTGCTCAGAGATAGACACAGGCTGCCAGACTACTTTGGCAGTAATAGTGTCTCCTAACATTAATTGATTATTTTGGACTTAGCAACGTCCAAAACTGTTCAACAAATTGGGTTTTTTTAGTAACCAAAAGGACTTACAGTGAGAGCATTGATGAATGGAATAGTCGCGTAAGAAAATACACATGATTTCGTGAAACTCTGCATTCCCGTTAGTCTTCTCTAGATACGCAACCATTTATGCTTAGGACATGAATCAAGACAGCCATTGTAGTCGTAAGAGTGATCGTCCGGTAAGATAGATATTAAGGCGCTTGAATCTATATGAAAGTATTTGAGAAGTGCGTAAGGAATTGTGCAATTGAGATGGGTTTATATAGGTTTAGGAGACCTAATTTTAAGGAAACCGTTTCCAATTTTACACTTTGTACCCTTGGCGGTATTTTTCTTCAACGTCTCTATAGCAGTACAAACTTTGCCCAGCGGTACTAACTTTGCACTGTCAGTACTAACAGTGTCCAACAAAAGAATGAACAATGTAGGTGACAGAGTGCTTCAGTATCATCAATAACTCTTCTTAATGACTCTCTAAATCCTATCAAACCTCTGGAAATGCATCACCTATGGTTAACATGTTTCTGCATACTTAACACTGCATACAAACTATACAACACATCATATTGCCTCCCTTTAACCAATGCAGCTTATGGATTTATCATCCCAATAGAAACAACCAAGAACAACAATTTTGTTGACGTTTTAGCATGTTTTAATCTTAGGTGCTGAGGCATAAGCTTGGATGGGAGCCGTGACGGATATCTAATAGAGGGATTCTGATTTTTTAAATCCAATGAAACTTTTGTCTTATAAAATCTTAATGTCTTTTTATCAAAACTATGGGACCTAACGTGAAAACTCTGATCTTTTGTAATGACATTGAATGAATCTTATTTTTAACGTCCATTTAAGGTCGTTTTTTATATCTTGATTTTTGTACTTTGACGTAGCACCTCATTGTTACCTTTCCGCTGCGACCTAATTTTAGGGGTGTTACAATTTTGCCATAAAGGAAGGAACTTTTCACATCCATTTGATAGACTATAAAGCCCATGTAAGAGGCAAAGGCTAAAAAGATCTTAATAGCTTCAATCTTGGCCACAGGAGCAAAAACCTCATCATAGTCTATACCTTCCTCTTGCTTATGTCCTTGAGCAACTAACCTTGCTTTATTTCTGACAACAACTCCTCTCTCATCCTTCTTATTTCAATAAACCCACTTTGTGCCAATAGCCTTCTTCCCAAAAGGCAAATCTACAAGTATCCAAACTTTCTGAATCTTAAACTGCAGCAATTCTTCTTGCATAGCTTCAACCCAACTTTCATCTTTAAGTGCTTCTGAAATCTTCTTGGGTTCATTTTGAGACAGGAAACAAGCAAATAAACAATGCTGGAAGTCCTTATGATTATTTCTCCTTTGCTTTTGAACATAGCTAACAAAAGCATGAGCTCCAGAACTTTTATTCACTTTGCTTCTTGTTTGAACTGCTGAGGTTGGATCTCCTAGAATAAGAGCTGAAGGATGAGATGAGATAATCCTTGATGTGGGAATAGGACTAACATTCACAACAGTTTCCAAGTTTGTGAAGTCAGCCACTGCACCCTCATCATCATAAGATGAATTAGTAAAAATACCATCAGTAGAATTTTGATAAATATCCTCAAGTGGAGGTATTTCTGTATCATCTTGTTCAGGATTTGTTGGATCAGAAAGAGATAGTCCCTCATGAGGACTGGCAGTACTAATTGGTATGCTAACAGTATTAACTGGGTTAGTACTGTTAGCTTTAGCTGGTGTGCTAACAGTACTAAAAATGTTAGTACTGCTAGCCTTAGCAGCTCCTGCTTGTATAACCAAGTTCTCAGTTTCTTGTGCATACTCCTTCCTGAGAGCTTCAGCTTCCTCATTAGCCTCCTTTTCTTGCCTCTTAAGTTTTTCAAGTTCATCCAAAAAGACTTGTTCTTCCTCTCTTGGACCTTCTCTCTTTTCATCTGTCTTTAAATCAGGAGTGATTGTTGAAGAATAAGAAGACCATATTGGCAGTACAAAGCAGTCTTGAGCAGATTCATCCTCCCCTGCATCAAGAATGTCTTCTGTACCTGCATTGTGATTAGCTTCTTGTTGACCTGCATGTATGTTAGCTTGATTCTCTGATCTAACAGGATGATAATTCATAGAATCAGTTAAATAATCAAGATCAAAAAGCCAAGTTGGTCCTTTCCCTGCAACATTTGGTTTGTTCTCTAAAAAGGTGATGTGCAGGTTTTCTTCAACTCTTTTGGTTTCTAAATTGTATACTCTAAAAGCCTTGCTTTGTAGAGAATACCCAACTAAACCTGCTAAAATCATCAGTGATAACTAGGCAATAGGTCTTATGGTTTAAGCTCCTTACAGATGTAGGTCCAAACAAATCCATATGAAGAAGTTGTAAAGAGTGGCTAATAGAGCTTACTGTTTTGGCCTTACAGGAGGCCTTGTGTTGCTTTCCTTTCTGACAAGCAACACAAGTGTGGTCATTTTGAAAAATCTTTGAAGGTAAACCTCTTACAAGGTTTCCCTTTACAAGTTTGTTTA
>BQNB010060901.1:0-35109 GCA_026074375.1 Tanacetum coccineum
TGCCTAAACATGTTTTAAAACATTGAATTATATTCGCTCTACTAAATATTATAGTACTATCTTGTTTTTAAGTAATAATCTACTAGCAATAAGTTCATCTCTCTATGAATTGAGTTTTAAATGTATATCTTATTGATAAAACATATCTCCTCCTTTCTTTGTTGGGTCGCCGGCCAAACAAACACCAAGATTCCTACCATCATGATTCCTAAATTGATTGTATCTACTACCTCCCTTGTGTGGTGATTGTTATAACCCCTGTTTATTGAGATCATCACGTGTTGATTTGATCTCTAAACGAGCGTGTTAGGCGATCTCTTACCTTGGGACCATAAGGATATGATTCTTTTTTAATTTTTGTTTGTTTTCTCCACTGTTTTGTCGTTTTCCATAAATCAATTTTTTTTCATCTTTTCAAACCCTAAATTCCTCATTGTTTAATTGTTTAGGGTTTTTCTTTTTTGTTTAATATGGGTGATCGGCGCCCTAAAGAGGATGGTGTTTATAACATCTCTACCTCTATTTTTGTCACTAACTTCCCTGATCAGACAAATGCGAAGGAGTTATGGAGACTTTGTAATCAATATGGGAATGTCATTGATTCTTTCATCCCCAACAGAAGATCCAAAGTGGGTAAGCGTTTTGGTTTTGTTCGTTTTATCAAGATTTATGATGTGGAGCGATTGGTAAACAACTTATGCACTATTTGGATTGGAAATTTTAAGCTCCATGCAAATATCGCTAAATTCAATAGGACACCGTTGCATAAGGGTAATCATTTACCCAATATTCATGCCAATGTTAGGCCGGCTCCTGTTGTTTCATCAAAAACACATGGGGATTCTAGTTCTTATATACAGGCGGTTAAAGCAGGTGTTAATCTACATTCTGTTGTTTCTGATGCGAAAGTTTCGAAGCCAGCTCTTCTTCTTGATGACTCATGTCTTAATGTATCAGATTATTCTCTTTCTCTGGTTGGCAAACTAAAAGAATTTAGCTCTTTACCAAACTTAAAAATGCTCCTCGTGGAAGAAGGTTTTACTGATTTAACTATTAGTTACTTGGGAGGTTTTTGGGTGTCGTTTCAATTTCTCTCTAAAGCCTCAAAAGAGAACTTTATGTCTCATGTTGGAGTTAACTCTTGGTTCATCAAGATTCTACAGGGTTCTAGCTCTTTTGTTGTAGATGAAAGGGTTACTTGGATTGATATTGAAGGTGTTCCTCTTTGTGTTTGGTCTCATAATACTTTTTCCAGAATCGCCTCTATTTGGGGCTCCTTGCTATATGACGAAGATGAGGCTATCTTAATCCAAACATCCCCATTTCATAGGAAAGCGTTTGTGCATAAAAAACTACATTCCATGACATTATCTTTGATTCTTTCAAAATCATTGTCAAGGCAGGTTTTTTGGATTCGCGCAAAAGAACTAACTGGATGGGCTCCAATTATTTGTACGAAAGATGCTTCTGCTTCTTATGATGAATCGGTAGATAGCAAGTTGGTGATAATTCATAAGGAGAGTCATTTAGAGAATATGATAGTGAGTTCGGAGGTTATTCCAGTAAACTGTGTTGAGGGTTAGCTAATGTCGAGTCTACGTCTACTGCCTCTAAGGATGTCACCAATGAGAGTCCTAAAGATCATTCTGAAGATCCATTCAATATATACAATTTGCTTAATAAGAAGAATCCTGAAAAACCTGTCGTCCAACAATCTGCCGGTGACTTAAAATTTCCACCAGGTTTTACACCTTCGGGGGATGTAAATCAGGAGTGTACTCTTCCAGTACATGATAAGGATACTATGGCAAGTTATAAGGAGGATACTAATGTATCAAGCTGCTCGGGTCATTTTCACAAAGTCAAGAGTCCTAAAACAGGTGGTTCAATGCTTCAAGTTATAGAAGACTTGATTAAAGTGGGTCAAACGATGGGTTACAAGATGGAAGGTTGTATGAAAGATATTGAAGAGATTGTAAATAGCCAAGGAGTGCATGAGTTTTTTAAATGAATTTTATGTCTCTAAATATCCAAGGCCTTGCCCAAAAGGCCAAAAAGGATTGGGTAAAGGAGTTATGTCACAATTACAAAGTTAACTTTTTATCTTTACAGGAGACGAAAATAGAATTGGTAGATCTTTTCAGTATTAGAGCTTGTTGGGGTAACCTTACATTTGACTGGGTTTTAGTTCTTCGGTGGGCAACTATGATGGTTTTTATGTGTGTGGGATTTTCTATATGTTTCATAAGGAGAATTCCTCGGTTTCTGACTACTTTGTTGCGATTATGGGCAAATGGCGTCCAAATAACAAAAAATTGCTCATCATCTCAGTTTATGCGCCTCAAGATCTTGCTGAAAAAAAGATGCTATGGCAATATCTGAACATTCTGATTGATAGATGGAATGGAGATGTAATCGTGATGGGTGATTTTAATGAAGTTCGTTCACAAAGATGAAAGTATGGTTCCATTTTTTAGGCTCGTGGGTGATGCCGTTTAATCTTTGTATTTCAGCAGGTGTTTGTGAAAGTTTTTTTTCCGTCTGGTGGTTATTCTTTTACTTGGTCACATAATTCTGCTTCAAAAATGAGCAAACTTGATCGTTTTCTTGTTTCTGATAATCTACAGAGAACGTGTCCCAATCTTTCTTCTCTTACTTTGGATAGATTTTTGTCTGATCACAGACCCATTTTGTTGCGAGAATTAAATATTGACTATGGTCCTACACCGTTTTGTTTTTTTCACAACTGGTTTGAGCTCGAAGGCTTTGATGCTTTTGTGGCTGATACATGGCAAAACATTACCATTACACTCATTACTGAGTCTAATGCTATGATTAAGTTGGCTAAAAAGCTTAAGATGCTCAAAGGGAATATTCGTCAGTGGGTGAAAGGTAAAAAAGATAATGCAACTTCTCTTAGAAAAGAATTGAAGACTAAACTTGCTGCTATTGATACTCTCATTGATAAAGGGGTGTCGTCCTCTACTCATCTTGAAGACCGTTTGGACATTATGAATCATCTCTCTTCTTTGGATAATACGGAGTCGATTGAATTGGCCCAAAAAGCTAAGGTGAAATGGTCGATTGAAGGCGATGAAAATTCAAAATTTTTTCATGGTATTATCAACAAACGTCGTAATAATCTCGCTATTCGTGGCACTATCATTGACGGGGAATGGATTGAGGACCCGATTGCTGTCAAAAATGAATTTCTATCTCATTTCCAATCTAGATTTGAAGCCCCTTGTGCTAATCGTCTTGTTCTTGATATGGTCTTCCCCAACAGATTGTCTCCGGAACAAGCTCAGGATTTGGAAAGAGTGTTTGTTAAAGAGGAAATCAAAGAAGCTGTTTGGGATTGTGGTTTAGATAAATCTCCTGGCCCTGATGGTTTCACTTTTGGTTTTTATCGTAGATTTTGGAATTTAATTGAAGGCGATGTAGTGGAAGCCGTGAATCACTTTTTTAATAATGGTTTTCGTCATTCAGGAGGTAACTCGTCCTTTATTGCGTTGATTCTGAAATTTCAAGGGGCTAAAATGGTGAAGGACTATAGACCTATAAGTCTTATTGGCAGCCTTTATAAAATCATTACCAAACTTCTCGCTAATCGTCTTGTGACTGTCATTGATGGTCTTGTGAATGAAGTGCAATCGGCCTTTATTGCAAATCGTCAAATTTTAGATGGCCCATTTATCTTGAACGAGATTATTCATTGGTGTAAAGCTAAAAAGAAGCAAACTCTAATTTTCAAGGTTGACTTTGAGAAGGCTTTTGATTCTGTGCGTTGGGACTTTTTGGATGATGTTTTGAAAAATTTCGGATCAAAGCCTAGAAGCAATACAAAGCACAATAGGATCCTGCCAGCTAAGAGTGTGAATAACAAGAAAGTAGAAGACCATCCTAGAACAAATAAGTCTGTTTGGACAAAAGTGAATCGAGTTGATTCTAGCATTAGCTCTAAGCATGTTGTAATTAATTCGAATTCTGAATCTGTGTGCAAAACGAAATTGACTAGCTTACCTCTTCCAAAGTTGGAAGAGGCTTAAATAGTTTTTACAAAAATACCGGGTATTAGTACCCGGCTTAAAACCGAAAGACATACGATTAACTATTAAACTACGAACTATTATAAACAATAAATATACGGGGTGACCGAGTCTTTTACTCATATCTAACAAGTAAGATTATGAGTATAGCTGTTGATAACTCTTTGGTTACTCAAGCTGCTAATAGCATTGGCTGCTTGACTCTTAGCCTTCCTTTTTAGTACTTGGGTGTTAATATTGGTAGTCACATGTCTCGAATCAAATCGTGGGATATTGTTCTCAACAAAGTTCAAGGTCGCCTCTCCAAATGGAAGTCGAAGGTTCTATCCGTTGGCGGTAGATTAACCCTTCTTAAATCTGTTTTAGGTGCTACTCCGATCTACTACATGTCGATGTATAAAGCCCCTATGTATGTGATTAATAAATTAGAAGCAATTCGTAGTCATTTCTTCAATGGTGGGGATCCTAACATTCGCAAAATGACGTTTGTTAAATGGGAAAACGTCTTGGCTTCTAAGGATAAGGGTGGTATGGGTGTCTCGAGTTTCTTCGCACTTAACCGAGCGCTCATCTTTAAATGGATTTGGCGTTTTCATTCTCAAGGCTTCTCTCTTTGGTCTCGTGTTATTAAGGCTATTCATGGTGTCGATGGTAAGCTTGGTTATCATATTAAGCCTAGTGCGTCATCAAATTGGATTGATATTGTTCGCACTCTCCCTATTTTGTTAAACAAGGGTATTGATCTTTTAGGCTACATTAAGAAAAAGGTTGGTAATGGGGAGAAAACTTTGTTCTGGTATGAGCCATGGAAGGGTGATGTCTCGTTTAATAATCTCTTTCCTAGACTTTTTGCTCTCGAATTAGATAAAAAGATCTCTGTGGCTGGGAAAATGGCACAACCGAGTCTTATTACTTCTTTTAGGCGTAATCCTAGAAGTGGTACGGAGGCTTCTCAGATGGCTATGTTGACATCTCTTTTGGAAGGCATTTGTCTTCCTAATATGCTAGATAGATGGTGTTGGTCGCTTTCAGGAGACGAAGAGTTTTCTGTCTCCTCGGCTAGGATCCTCATTGATGATAAAACTCTTGGGACGGTGGGTTCTAAAACGCATTGGTGTAAGTATGTTCCACTAAAGGTTAATATTCTTTCTTGGAGAGTCAAGCTTAACAACCTCCCAACGCGGCTTAATCTTTCTCGTAGAGGTATGGACATCCAATCTATTTTATGTCCATCTTGTAATTTGGCGGTTGAGTCTACAAATCACATTTTTTTCTCTTGTCCCATGATGAAAGATTTGTATAAGAGTATATCGAGATGGTGGGATGTTAATCTATTGAATTTATCCTCTTATGATGATTGGTGGGAGTGGTTCTCTAGTCTTCGGCTCTCTTCCAAGCTGAAGTTGCTTATGGAAGGCGTTTTTTACATCACTTGGTGGTCGGTTTGGAACTTCCGTAATAAATCGATCTTTGGTCCCTTTCCGTCTAAAGCTCGGTTATTTGATGATATCGTGGCGCTTTCTTTCACGTGGTGTAGATCTAGAAGCAAGTTAAATTTTAGTAAGATAGATTGGTTAAAGAATCCTCTTTATATTTCCATGTAATCCTTTTCTAGCTCCTTGCTAGCGTTTTATATAAGTTGTTGTTCAAAAAAAAAGGTAGTGTCATTAATAATGTTATGCACATGATCCTTTGTCTAAGTTGTTGGTTGCACACTTACGTTATGTGGTGAAGTTACCTATTCAATCCATAAAAGATATGCAAATATTTTTGTATTTGTCGTTTGTCGAAAATATATTCCGTCAGTTATATGAATACGCTAAGAGCTATGCAACCAAATAAATCTATTTTTATTAGTAAAATTTAAACATTTTCTTTTATAAGATTAGTTGACTAAATTGCCATCTGGTATAGATATTTTAAATATATACAATTACTGGGATGGTTAGCAATATTTTATTATAAACCCGGATTCGGTTCTACCCAGCCTGACTCAACTCATCACACAAAGACATTTTTTTATTATAAACTCGGATCCACCCGATCCACTGATTTATTATACGTCGACCCGCTAATTTATTATCGTCTAACCACGTGTGGGGGATACGTGTCGATTCCAAAACCTACATACCCATATCTATCACTTCTATCACACACTTCCTCTCTCTCGATTCTTCTTCTTTCCACCAAATTAACATGAATCCTGCATAACTCTTCGACACACTAAACCAAAGAAACCAAAAATTAAGATGAATCGTCAGTTTTCGGATGGGATAAATAGCAATAAAAAGGAAAAAATTGTAAATCTTCAAATATATGTAAGTGATGCTACCTAATTTGGTTTTGCAATTACCAGTATCAATTTTTTTGTTTATATATATGAAAAGGTAAAAAGAGTCATAAAGTATATTTTTGATAATAGTTTGATTGGAAGTTAATAAATTGCTTTAAAATCATTACTTTTGGTGTGTAATTTGAATAAAGTTGTTTGATTTATATGTTTTTAGGTTCAAGATTAGTATTTTTTTGAGTTTAGATTGAAATAGGTCTGATAATGATGTTTTTGTGACTAAGATGTTTTTATTGTACATATGAATTTGAGTCCGAATTCAAATATTAGTGATACGTGAGATGTTGGGTTTATGAGTTTGGGCTAATAGCATTATTTCTTGCTGTCATAAACAGTGGAGTTGGTGACCAGCCTGATCAATCAATCAAGAAACAAGTGGTTCGCGGTTTGAGGAACGGCTAAAGAAGTAGTGTATGTATTATTCAAGTGTCATTGAAATAAAATTCACTATTTTACAATGTTTATGAATGTGTTACTAAAGTATTTGTTTTGTCTATAACCCGTAGACCTTTCAGGTGTCTATGCAGCTAACGGAGGTGATATTGAACCCACTCTTGACATGCTTGGTCGGCTTGAGGTATTATGTTGTAAAGTGAACGCCATTTTTATTTTGTACTTTTAAGGCAACAAAGTGGGTGTGTCGGACGGGTTAGGTAATTGGTTTAGGCGGGTAATTCTGGATATGCGTCAAAAAAGTTCCAGTCGGGTTTTCTGGCCTAATTTTTAATCAAAAAATTAGGAGAGACTAAGTCATCGGTCGTGTCGGGATTGTTTGTGATGTATAGGTAACAGTAGCGGTCTTCCACAATTGCCACCTTATCAGGTCTTCAAGCTAAAGCAACTCACGATGCTGACACTAGTTGAGGCAAACAAGTAATACCTTTACTTTTTATGTTTTTTGTTGATTCAGTACGACTCAAACATCTGTATATAAATACAATGAATCTGACATCAAGGTATATTGTTATCCTTGTAGGTTGTTTTGATTTATGCCGATGTAGAGACTGATGACTTAGATGTCCGGGATCGTGCTTACATATATTGGCAACTTCTTTTAACTATCTTGGGGTCCTGAAAGTGCGCCTGCAACCGCTCGCATTTCTCCTATTGACGACGTTGTTACAAAAATTGAGGATTCAAAAATCGTTAGATCAAGAGATGAACACGTGTTTTTTTTGTGGTTGTCAGTCTTTTGCGTTCTTTCTTCGGTCTTCCACAATTGCCACCTTATCAGGTCTTTAAGCTAAAGCAACTCACGATGCTGACACTAGCTGAGGCAAACAAGTAATACCTTTACTTTTTATGATTTTTGTTGATTTAATACGGCTCAAACATTTGTATATTTATACAATGAATCTGACATCAAGGTATATTGTTATCTTTGTAGGTTGTTTTGATTTATGGCGATGTAAAGACTGATGACCTAGATGTCCAGGATCGTGCTTACATATATTGGCAACTTCTTTTAACTATCTTGGGGTCCTGAAAGTGCGTCTCCAACCGCTCGCATTTCTCCTATTGACAGCGTTGTTACACAAATTGAGGATTCAAAAATCATTAGATCAAGAGGTGAACACGTGTTTTGTTATGGTTGTCAGTCTTTTGCGTTCTTTCTTCGGCAACTTTTTAATTTTAACTTTCTTGCAGGCTTATGTGAGTCACCCGTTCTGTCGCACGGCGTTCACGAGTCGGTCCTCAAGAATCAACTTACAAATACTCCAACATCATCCCACGTCACCAGTTGTGTCGCAAGGCTGATGAGGTGTCATTTTATACACTTTTTCGGGGTCATTTAACCCCTTAAATCATGCATTTATGCCCAAAATAGGTACTTAATCGTTCCTTTTCACGTATTTAGCATTTGGAAGGCATTTGGAGGAAATACACGTGACTTAGGCTCATTTGGAGAAGAAACAGACAAGACTACAGACCTACACCAACATCTCTCAAGACTATGTTCTCAGCGGCTGGAGACGGCGTCACAAGATACGCGTGACACCGTCACGATTCATCCCACGACGGTGTCACAAGAATTCACGACGGCGTCAGCTCGCACGACCCATCCCAAGATCTAGAATATTCTCTTTCATGACGGCGTCACGATTAAAATGCGACGTCGTCGCAGCGATTTATCTATATATACAAACCCGAAATTAGGGTTTTAAGTGTGTAACTTTAGAGTAAAAAAGGGAGACGAACCCTAGTTCGTTTGGCAGCTTATTAGGATGATTTTAGGGCTTCAAAACCCTATTATAACTCCTTCAATTCATGTTTTAATCAAGTAAGATTATCTTAATCATTCAATATGTCTTGTTGTTTGATTATTTGTTGTTCTTGCTTTATCTTTAACATGTTTGGCTAAACTCCTTATTGTGTTCATTTATGATTGTATGAAACCTAGAATGTAGATCTTAGTGGTGTTGCTTCTTGTGATGAATATGCATGTTAGGCTTTAGAAAACCAGCTTTTGTTTGTATCCCTATTGATATGTCTAGGGAAACATGATTGTGTAGAAAGGATACCATCGGGTAACAGTCCTCATACTACCTTGCCCTTTATATGGTTGATCCACTTTTAATATATTTCATATGCATTTAATGTACTCTTAGGAGCCTTGTTATAGTCTTCATACTACCTTACTTGTGCGTTACGCTAACGGAATATTAAATAGACGGCAGGTTGGTGTAATTTGTTCATGACTTAGGAAATAATTACACATATCATCACAAGTGTGACAAAGCAACAACACTAGGAGAAGCAATCTAGGGAGTAATACATGATTAAATGGATACAATCTTTTTATTATATTGTTATCACCATTAGCGTAGTTTATCATTTTGTTTGATAGCTAAAACCAAACCAACCTCTTAAACATATGATTTTACTGCTTTCATAAAATATAAAAACACAAAAATAATCTTCTCTCAACCCCTAGAATTCTATTAGACCGTGATCAAGCCTTCCTAACCTATTCCCCTAGAGAACGATAACAACCCTCGAGTCTTGCCTATACTACTACTACAACAACGGTTAGGTACTCTGCCTAAGGAGTTGTAAAACTTCTTGTAGAAGTCCCTTACGACAACCGCATCAAGTTTTTGGCGCCGCTGCGTGGGGAATAGTTAGGTTTTGATCATAGTTTAGCTTAGTTCTACTTGCTTGAATCCTTTCAAGTAAGAATTTTATTTCTGCATATTAGCTTTCTCGTATTCTATCTTTTTCGTAACCCATTATCGTCAACCACCATGGGAGACGAGAATCCTATCCGTACTCTTGGAGACTACTCCAAACCTAGCCACGAGGGCTACCGGAATACCATTGAGCTCCCCGTAGGGAACAACGTGGTACCTCTTCGATCCGACACCATCCGGTTGGTGCAAAACGGATGCTCATTCCACTGACTTCGGTCCGAGGATCCAAACCAACACCTCAAGGATTTCTTAAAACTAGTGGACTCACTTAACCTTGACGGTGAAAATAGGAAAAGAACGCGCCTGCGTTTATTTCAATTTTCCATTCGCGATCAAGCTAGCAATTGGCTTGAACGTCTTCCAGCAGGATCCATCACAACATGGGAGGATCTTACTACTCATTTCCTTGCTTAAATCTTTTCACCGAGAAGGACCACAAAACTCCGCAATGATATCCTGATGTTCCAACAACATCATGGAGAATCTCTATCTGAAGCATGGACTCATTTCAAGGACTTACTACAAAAAGTCTCTCACCATGGAATTGATCTTTGGCTCCAAGTGAAAATATTTTACCATCGCATTGATCACACCTTAAAAAGGACCGTGGATCATGCCGCCGGAGGTCGGCTAAGGAAAATGAGTGCGAAAAAAGCTTAGGCCACTATCGAGGAGTTAGCTCGATATGAGGATGAGGGGTGGAACGACCTCGTCGCCTCGGGAGAAGGGAGCCTCGACTACGAAAACCCCGACATTGAACAGTTACTAGGGGTCATGAAATGTAAAGTTGATACACTCATGAAGGAAGCAATCTCGCTAATGGGAAGAAGCGAAAGCGTATTTGGAATGACAAGCGACACGGTGTATCAACTACCCTCAGGATCATATCGACAAGAGGAATTCAAGGATCTTGTGATGAATTTCATACTCGATCAAGAAGAAAAAGTTAGGCAACTCGAAGAGTATATGTGTGTTATTGGAAGCGATTTCATGCAACTCTCTTTGGAGGTTGTAGGGAAATTAAGGGAGGAGATAAGAATTGAACAAAATAGAACCAAGAAAATCAATAAGATCACAGGGTACCCCGACACTGAGGATTTGAAACCCCTTAATGATCAAAAAAATTTAGAAACTCTTACGAAAGAGGTACCCTCCCATACACCAAAAATTGTCTCACCAAGGTCACTCTATGTCAAACACGTCTGCACAATCTTCCCTAGTCCACCTCTTGTACGAAAAAGTACCTTTGGCTTTAAGCCTGGTACAAAGAATAACCAGAACATCAAGTCCCAACATGATGCAGAAAATTTAAGCCCTCAAAGTTCCCCACAGGTCCTTCTATGATTTGAGGTATACACACCACCCGTGACTACCAAATAGAGGTAGAATCTTTAAAAGAAACACAACTTGAGGATTTAGGCTTGAATATTTGTAATCATGATATTCCTCTTAATTCTAGGAAAGCTCCTAGTTTTAATGAGCCGGGGCCTCAACCAAATCCCTTACCAAATTATCCATCCTTAGATGTAAGTCTAGGAAAAGAAAGATGCTTCAAACCACCCAATAAACCATGTAGTTCGGATGGTTTTAGGATGAAGGAAGTAGATTATTTGACCATTCGTACACCACCTTCATCTCTTATGGCATCTTTCCACCCTAAGGATACGTACTGCTATTATCACCCATGCATTGGCAACCCCAAGAAACATTATGGATTTAAACTGGGTTTATTATGACATAGTGGATCCCTAGGTGTTGATTTTTCGAATATGGTGATGATAGAAAATGATTGGGAATTAGAATCTAAGGAAGTTTCTTTTCTAGGAAGAGGACTTAATTTACCCGTTTGGCCAAAAGAAGTAGAGAAGGTTAGGATTAAATAAACACACCATTTGGAGCATATAATTCAACAACCAATTTTTCAGCATGTGACCCCTTCTCACAACAATGGTGTATACCGTTACTATCACTCGCACTTGAACTCAAGTGTTGGAGAATCCTCCCCTTTATCTGTTAAATAAGGGTAGAGTCAGTCTCGTGACTCGAACAAAAACAAGCGCTTTTTAGGAGGCAACCCAATATTTACTTTTCCAGCATATTAGGAGTGTCTTGTGTGTTTTAATTCTTTATTGTTTGTTTTATTATGTTTGAATTAGTTTGTAATCATGTTTTGTTTGTTTATAACTTCGTCTTATTTGCAATCAAAGGTATTTTGCAACAAAATAAGTGTATGGGAATTATTCGGTTTTAGAACCAAATTCAAACATTTGAAATAAATTGTTTAGATTAATTCGCGTCAGTTTCAAGTCATATGATTGAATTGTTAATTCTCAGGTTTTTATGCAGCATCTTGTACAGGAAAATAACATATAAGAACGAGTGCAGGAAAATTTTCATAAAAAAAGAGTTTTCACTAGGGGTGTGCACGGTTCGGTTTGGGTCGGTTTTTGGCTAAAACCGAAACCGAACCGAAATATTCGGTTTTTATAAAACCAAAAACCGAAACCGCTCGGTTTTTGGCGGTTCGGTTTTTTCGGTTTCTCGGTTTTTGCGGTTCGGTTTTTCGGTTTCAAACCGTTTAAATTTGGTTTTTGCTAATTTATATTAATAAACTTGTTTTACGTAGAAAATTGGTTATTTTTTTAATTTTTTTTGTCAATATGAGCCTAATAATGTTTACACAAATTTTTACAATTATACACATATAAATGAGAGACACACACATGCATGTGAAAATACGCATAGTATGATCATTGTCATTGTAACGACATATTGTCAAGTAAACACACGTACACGACAAACATATATATAAACATTAAGATAATATATATTATAATAATTTCATCCATAAAATAAATATAAATTTAAAATTTTTAGTTATCATTTATTTATTTATATTATATTAATTATATATTATTATAAAACTTGTTTGGTTCGGTTCGGTTTTTACGGTTCGTTTTTTGACCAAAAACCAAAACCGAACCGAAATTTTTCGGTTTTTGAAAAATTAAAAACCGAAACATCGGTTTCTAGTTTCGGTCGGTTTTTTCGGTTCTGTTTTTTTGGTTTTCGGTTCGGTTTTGGTTTTTTCGGTTTCTTCTGCTCACCCCTAGTTTTTACAGTGTGAAGACGGCATCACAATTTACACGCGACGCCGTCACCACGACAATTGTGACGGGGTCAGGATATTCCTGACGGCGTCAAACGCCCAGTTACAGGAAAACGCGAAAATTTTAAGTATTTTTTAAAATAAAACTTGTACAACACTTAAGAAAGTTGTAATTCTTTTATAAACATGCAAACCCATGAGTTTAACAATTCTCTCATCCTATATTTACTGCTTTATAGAGTCAACCCAAATTTCACATTGTATATTATTATATCGTACATTTTATGTTTGGTGTAGTTGTCTTTGTCTTTGTCTTTGATTAAAGCTTGGTAAAGGTCCAACTCTCTTCCTCGTAGTCAACAACTTACGCGGCCCATTAAGATGGGTGCGGTAAGGTCGACCAAAAGGAATAGCCTCTCCGGGTCGGATAAGAATCGCTAACCGTCGACGAATCCCGGGCGGGGCAGTAACAAGAGCAATATGGAAATAAAAGAGTATATGATTAGAAGGTATGTAGATGACAAAAAGGGTAAAGAATGATAAATTTAAACATAGCTTGGGTCCAATGCTCGATAAAGGTAATGGCCAATCCCTACGGGGAGAAAGCCAAATGATGAAATGTAAAGACCAACGCAAGGTTGGTGATACCGTAAGGGTATGGATAATGGGCGAATCCCTACTAGGAGAAAGCCAAATGATGAAATGTAAAAACCAACGCAAGGTTGGTGATACCACAAGGGTATGGATAATAGGAAAATCCCTACGGGGAGAAAGCTAAGTTTTCTTAGAGAAAAAGTTAAGGAGATTGGATCCAAGACTATAAAAGATGATATTAAAAATAAATGAGTTATTAATATGAGATTAATGGAAAGTAAATGTAATGAAGACTTAAGCATGTTTGAGAGTTATGCCGAAAGTGTATAAGTAGGATGATTCATAATCTTCTTATTTAAAAGGATTGGGACGCCTCTTCATTTAAATAAAAAATTATGAATCACCGAACCATAAGTTTATACTTTCTTATTTGCATTGATTGGGACGCTTCTCAATGTAAATAAAGAAGTATGGATAAGTAGGCTTATGTCTTCTTGGCATAGCATGGGAGGAATTAAGGAAGTAGAAAATGGAAGTCTAAAATTAGTTAAAATATGATAGGTGAAATAAGAATTTGAGTATAACTTTTACTAGAGACCTTAGGAGAAAGCTAAGTTTTAGACGTTAGAAGTATATGTTGAAGGGTATACGTTTAAATTGATGTTATAATATGCCTTATGACATGGTGTAATGATTATAGTGGTCGCTAAGTATTATTATCACCCTAATGTGAAGGTATTAGACAAAGTGTTGAATTTTCTCAAGTGACTTATGGTCAAATTAACTAAAAAGAAGTAAAGAAAGTAAAGTGTTATCATGGAAACGATAAAAGGAATGTAAAGATGATCACAATAATTAAGAAAGTATAAACTAATGTTGGCGGTAAATAAGAAAGTATAAACTAATGTTGGCGTACGATAAGTCTAGATAATGCAATTTCTCAAGTGACATGTAGTCTTGATGAAAATTTAGAAAATAAATAATTGGGAACGTAATGATATAGAAAAAAAGTTATTAAAATGATATAATCAGAAATGGTAAATGTCACTTAGATGACGCTTGTCATTAGAAAAAGTGTATGTATGATAGGAATGAGCGAGAAGTAGAACAGGATAAGGATATTTAGAGGCATTATAGCATAGCTAGAGTTGCAAAACCATATAGGTTAATACAACTAGTTAAGTATAAGTTTGAGAATGCTAAGATGTAATGTGAGGTCAATGTGACCAAGTTTTGGTTAATATTAGATGAAGAGATTTCAGGGACGAAATCTAAATAAGGGGGATAGAATTGTAATACCTCAAAATCGGTTTTTAAGTATTTATTTATGATAATGCCATAAAATGAGTTTGACTATGACTTTTATAAGTTTGAAGACGTTATGTGATTGGTTAGTCAACCCGATAGTCAGACTATAAGTATAAATATTGTGTAAATGGTTTTAGAAAATACCATGTGCCTCAATTAGGAAGAAATAGACTTAAAGGACTAAAGTTGTCAAGTGGTAAATGTGCTACATAAGTTAATGTGGCCAACCTATGAAGAAAAAGACTTAGAGGACCATTCTTGCCATATAGGCAAACTTATACCTAACAAATATCTAGATAAATCCCAGGCTTTCCAAAATATACTAAAGAAGTGTGGTGTGGTGTATATGTCGACATGATCAAGAAAGAAAGGAAGACAAGGGTTTTGCTAATAATCAATCGAAGAAGAATTAAGTCTTAATCAATGAGATAAGCCCTAATAATGATCATATTCAAGTAAGTAACCCTAATCATAAGTTATTTAGTGAATTATGGGTTAGGGTTCTTGAAGTAAAATTGGGGGTTTTAGGTAATTATGTTTCTAAAGCAAGAATTAAGGTGTTTATAAATGTGAGTTAATGTAATTTAATGAATTAAAGATAACTTGAGGATTTTAGGTTATGATCAAGATATGATTATATAATAATTAAAAAGGATTAGAAGTTGATAATAGGCGTGTTCATGGGTAGTATAAACCTTTGTTATTGATTTTGTATCAATATGATTATAGGTCTTAATGATGATGTTTGAATAAGAAGGAAGGATGATGATGGTGGATTAATGGTAGACTTAGCTTGGATTTGAGGTAAGTAATCATGCTACAATATGTTATGGTATATGAATATTTATTGGTATTATGTGTAAGGATTGTTAAGTGTTTAAGGAGTATGATTTAGGAGACTTAGAATGGATGTGGAAATTAGGCTTGATAAGCTCTAGTAAAGGAGTATTATTGGTTTAGTCATGGGACTAATCAAGGTAAGTGTTTTGATCGTGATGATTATGATATGATGAATTGTTTGTAAGTGTTTGTGGTTTAATGTAGCGAGTATGCAAATGAATGTGTGAATGGATAAGTGTTTTAGACATGTTGTACATGTATGCTTTTGATTATGTCATGTATGGTAATATATTGTATGCGGGTTACTTACTAAGCGAAAGCTTACGTGTTGTAGTTGAAATGTTTTGTAGGTTCAAGCAAAAAGAAGGTAAGGCCTTGATAAGAAACGCCTAAGATATGGAAGCAAGGATTAGAATTATATGAAGATTGTGCATAGGAGCTTAGTACGTATTAGTTTACCGAGCTCAAATCAAGGTTGAACCCCCAAGTGTCAATAACGGTTTGTTAATGTTGTTGTCAAGGGTAAAGTACTTTGTAAATATCTTGTTAATGTGTTTAAGTCCAGGTCTTTATGAGGGGATAATAGTTGTGTAGGTTGCTAAAGTGTTTAATATAAAACGAGTCAAAACGGGGGTTTGGCAAACCCCGCAAGGTATATGTTTTGGGGTCATTTAGACCGCAAACAATAATGGAATGATGTGTTATAATGTATTAATAAGTTTTGGAAAGTTTGTGTAGATTTCAAGTTTGAGAAGTTAGTTTTCAAAAAGTGTCCTAAAAATGAGTTGGGTGACCAGAATCATCCAGCCGGGCGGCTGGATTTCATGCCGGGCGGTTGGATTGATTTTGGCAGATTTATCGATTTTGTTTTCGTCGTAAAAACTAAACCGTAAGGAGTTAGAAGGTGTGTCACCCGCCGTTTCGAAGATAATCGAGTCTAGTTTCATTTAGTAACACTTTCAAGAAGTGAATGGTAATTGGTTTTGGTCAGTTTATTAAGGAATGACACAAGGTCATTCCCAGTCATGTATTTACGTAAAGTTTTCGATTTTTGGTTAAATATAAATTAGGAAAAGGGGCGTTTTAACATATACATTCAGAGTGGTGTGAAACGACTTCACTAAAGCGGGTAGGAAATTACGAAGAGAGTTTGGTAGATAATGGTTTTCTTGTGCAGGTATTGAACCACGTTAACTTCCTGCATACTCACCAAAAGAAGACTCCACTTACTAAATTTATAATATAGTTATATTGATTTCCGCCGCTATGTGCGAGCACCCTACTAGTATTTGAAAAAAATGATGAAAATAGGTTTGTTAAAATGTTGTGTTTAATCCCATCCATTAAATCAAATAGAGATAGAGGGTGGGAATTGGTCCCTTGGTACCTTGATAAAGTTTAGTATCCAAATGAACTTAAATCATATAACTGCATTTTTTTACATCTAAGAAGACTTCTTATTTTATGAAACTGTTAACATAGCTTATATATGTTTTCCGTCATTCCAGATCGTGATGAATGATTCTTAATACGAGACACCCAGAGGCCTTGTGAAGAGGGACACAAAAGTGTATTAGACTGTGCCAATAAAAACCCAAATAGTATCAAGAGGTGGTACACATGTCTGCGGCGAACTAACTTTGTTAAAGAGCATCAACTATAGTGAACACCAAATCAAGTGTATGAATATATATCAAGTTTAGTGAAATTAAACATGATTATCTTTGTGGAACTAACTGTGACAACTTGTATTTTTCAGGTCATTACTTGACTATAAACTTGAAACTATTTATTTTGAACGTTTACATATTTACTTTTACTTGTAATCGTTAAGTTAAATCGCGTAACCCGGAAAACAACTTTAAACATAAACTGGCATTAAAAAATTAGTTTACGTCAAATATGTGTTATATGACTTTTATGAGCATAATTTATAAGTAAACACATTTATTTTGAAAGTTTTACGTAAACGCTTGAAATTCTCGGTTTAGTCCGTGCATGCATGCATTAAGCATTCACCACCCTACTTATGCATACATATACATGCATAACTACATAATATATATCAAAAATCTTCCTTAGTCATTTTATTTCTCTCTTTTGCCGCCCATATGGCTTCTAAAAATGGAAGTCCCAACATTTTTTAATCAAGGCAATACCATTTATGTGTTAACAAAAGCTTATGCATTCTTGTGATCAAAATTTCTCACACAAACTCATACATATCCCTTTTTCTTGGTCTTGGTAGCCGGCCACAAGAGAAGAGAACACACAGAACCTCCATTTTTGGTTAGATTCTCACTGTGCATGCCCAAAATAGCTTTAGACCATGCCTTAAGTGTATTTTAAAAAAGAAAGGCAACTAGTAACATTCTCACTTATCACTTAGTAAGAAAAACATTTTCTCTCTTCCTTTGGTGCATCATAACCCACGATCAAACTCAAAATAAGCAAGAAAAATTGGTTTTGATCATTTACAAGTATTTTATAAAGAAGTTATGGTCAAGGTGTTTAGATATTCAAGTTCTTGGGTTGTTAGTGTGTAATCTTTGTTAATCTCATCTCTCATCATCTTGCTAAGGTTTTCATCCTCGTCTCATATTTCATTTCATTCATGTATTATATATCATCACTACATACATGTAAACATATCACCACCATTTTTGTGTAAATTGTTTTTCTAAAAAAAACTAGCAAAGATCTCAAATATGTTCTTGAGTAATATTATGAGTTAGATGTTAAAAATATTGTTCTACACTTAATACACATGTTATTATAAATTTACATGTTATTTGATGATAATATGGCTTTGTTGTTGGGCTAGCTCAGTTGGCCACCAAGGGTGTCCTTGGGGAGGTTGTTACCACATGCGAGAGGTCTCAAGTTCGAGTCTCTTTGTGGGGGTTTTCCTTCAAGGTGGGAATCTGTGGGGTTCTACCCCATAGATGCGTCGATTCGAGGCTGGCAGGGACTACCTTCTGGGTATGTACTGTGGAATCGAATCACTAATTATTATTCGAGGCTGGCAGGGACTACCTTCTGGGTAAGTACTGTGGAATTAATTAACTAACTTTGTAACTGTACTAACTCGCCGTTAAAAAAATATATGGCTTTGTTGTTAAAAAGGGTGTTCATAAAATTAAACTAGTTAAAGATGTATCATATGTTTATGTTCTTGTATATTTGATGCTCTTGGTAGATTGGTGGAATGGATTAGGTTAGTATAGAGTTGTTTTTTTTGTTGGCGAAATGATGAAAATTGCTGGAAAGGACTAGGTTAGTATGTAGTTGTGATTTGCTGGTGAAATAAAGTGGTAAACTATAATTATATACTTGCTGATTTAAATAGTTTATAGCATATTTTAGACAGTAGGTCTCGGTTTGAGTAGGGGTGGCAATTTATGACCGACACGAAACCCGACCTAAAACCGACATAAAAATTAACATGTTCGGATTGAGTCTAATAAATTTTGGGATGGGTTTGGTCGACCCATCTGACCCATTTATTAAACAGGTTAGGTTCGGGTTGGGAATAAATTAAGCGGGTCGACCCGCCAACCCGTTAATTTTTTTCCTAAATTTAAAAATTATTTACATATTATTTGTTAGCCTTAAAATATTGAGTCAGAAATGGAAGCTCGGTCTCTGGACATGAAAGCTCGGTCTTTATACACAATATGTTGTAATAGGCTAGAAACGGGAATTGGGCTCGTTAGTTAATCTAATATTGTATGTGTATCGGGCTAAAGCCCAAAGTAATCCCGAGCCCAGCTGATGCGGTTGTCGTAAGGGACTTCTACAAGAAGTTTTACAACTACCTAGGCAGAGTACCTAATCGTTGTAGTAGTAGTATAGGCAAGACTCGGGGGTTGTTATCGTTCTCTAGGGGAATAGGTTGGGAAGGCTTGATCACGGTCTAACATAATTCTAGGGCTGAGAGAAGATTACTTTTATGTTTTTATGTTTTATATTAATGCAGGTAAAATCTATGGTCTTGAAGAGGTTTGGTTCAGTTTTTTGCTATAAACTATAAATGATAAACTACACTAATTGGTGAAACTAATATAACTAAAGATTGTATTAATTTAATAATCGTATTAAATCCTTAGATTGCTTCTTCTAGTGTTGTTTCTTTGTTACACATTTTGTGTCTAATGATAATATGTAATTAGATTTCCTAAGGCATGACTGATTACTCGAATCTTACGTCAATTTTATATTCGGTTTAGGGCAACGCACAAAGTAAGGTAGTATGGAAGATGATTACAAGCCCTAAGAGTACATTAAAATGCATTTGAAATATATTAAAAGTGGATCAACCATATAAAAAGGGCAGTATGAAGACTCGTTACCTCATACTGTATCATTTCTACACAATCATGCAATATTTCCATAGACATATCAATTGTGATACAGTCTAAAGCTGTTTTTGAAGCCTAACATGCATATTCATCACAATAAGAATAAGCAAACACCACTAAGATATTACATTCTAAGGATTCTTACAATACAATGACTCACTCAATAGGGAGTTTAGACAAAGATTTTATTGTTAAAGAATAAAGTAAGAACAACTACTAATCAAAACAACCAAGACATATTGATACGGGATTAGATAATCTTACTTGATTAAAAACATTGAATTGAAGGAGTTAACAATAGGTTTTGAAGCCCTAAAACGTACTAATTAAAGCTGCCATTTCGAAAACTAGGGTTCAATTCTCTCTTTTTTATCTTACAGTTACACACTTAAACCCTAAATTTAGGGTTGTGTTATATATAGAAAATCGTCTTTGCTGACCGGCTGTCTAGGTTTTTAATCGTTGACGCCGTGTGAAGTAGAATTTTCTAGATCTTGGGCTGGGTCGTATGAGCTGACGTTTGTCGTGATTTCTTGTGACACCCGTTATACGTGGGGTGATGTGACGCGTCAGTGTATCTTGTGATGCCGTCTTCTCGTCTCTTAGCCGTTGAGAACTAATCTTAAGAGATGTTTGGTGAGTCTGTGTCTTGTCGGTTTCTTCTCCAAAGAGTCAAGTCACGTGTATCTTCCTCAAAATGCCTTACCAAATGCTAAATACTTGAAAAAGAACGATTAAGTACCTATTTTGGGTATAAATGCACGATTTAAGGGCGTTTAAATGACCTACCGAAAAAAGTGTAAGAAAATGACACTCTCATCAAAAATACTCTACAGTTGGGATTTGCTTGTCCTCAAGCAAATGGGTCTTTTATTACCTTAGACAATAACAGTATTAGGATCATTTATCTACACTTTAACAAAGTGTTTTACACACAACCTTCGATCGACGCTCGTAAATAAAAGCACGGAAAGCATACACTCGCACCTCACTAAGCTGTTGGATTATCTTTTTCTCCTTGGGTGTAAAATAAATTTACATTAATGGGACAACGGGAAAATTCAACAATCATTGCCTGTCATAGCATTATAAATTACCTAGCTAGTAAGGATCAAACCTGTACGCTAGTGCAAGCACTTATCTCACTTACTATCTAGAGTTTTTAAAGGGTTGTGGGGTGTACTTGTTTAAAGATAACATATAATGGAACAAAAACAGAACGGAATTGTGTGATACATTTGGGTGGCTTTGGGTGAATTTGGAGTGGAAGGGTTAGCTAATTATTTACATGAATACACGTTGGTTTGGTTGCTAAGCCAAGGACTCGGATGAGATATACACTGACACAAACTTATTTATCTCGCGTTTTGTTAAACATAATACGCATAATAACATGGGTTTAATAACACGTAACCGTAAACTTGAAGCTTTTTACATACTCAATATTTACAATCTAACTAATGACCCGAGTGACGGCAGGATCAAAATAATAGGGAGATTCATCTAACAAAATATATTGGGTATTAGATTTAACTTTTCTTCTGATTCTTCTTACGAAATGAATACTACCATGAATCCCATAATCGTTCGTCCAAAATAGTATTTGCAAGGTCAGGGGACTTAGAAAACGTCGTTGTACTTAAATACTTACACTGGGTTTAAAACAATAATGTACTAAATGAGTACATAGAAGTATGATAAGTAAAATTTGGGGTAATGACGGTTTAGGGTTAACAATGTCTTATTAGTAGTCCAAGCTTAACCAGAAATTACAAGAAACCGTTGAAAAAGGATTAGGCTCAGAGGGTTGTACTAGTGCGCGCATTTGAACTAAAATGAGGTGCATGGCAAGGTTGTGGGATAGTGTTATGTATGATCGGAGATGTGACCATCTAAACCAATTCACGGGTTAAAACATGGGTTAATCTAGTGCCTTTTATTAAGCAAATCCTAACTACTTATTATCGCCGGTCGCGGATGATCACTAAGAACAAGTTCTAGAATTTTAATATACTCCGGTTTACACTCATAAAATTTAATACAGATCTCTCAATGCTCCAGAAAAGGTGGACGAGACCACGTTCACTCCATAACGACAGAATAGGGACACTTTGATGCTCACTCTTTAATCGGAAAGTAAATGTAGTAACTATCGTGGGACATCACTAATAGATACCCGAATTACTATAGATCTAAAGGCGAACCTCACAATTTTTGGGGTGGAATTCTAGAGGTTTTTTTGTGCTATTTTTAGTCATATAAAGTTCCTATCCATGAGATGTATTAATACTCGGTTTCGGTCGGTAATGTGTCTAAAAAATTTATGAATTTGGGTCAAAGATTACCTTTTTATGCTATTGTTTCAATATAATAACCATCATTTCAAGGAAAAGCAAATGCCAAAGAAAGTTTAGTTTCTAAAGCTTATTTTCCACCTACACTTAAGATTGGACATTGTCCCCAATGTTCTATAGATAGTACCCGTAAAAACGAATAAAGGAAAGAAAACAAGTAAGAACTAGTACTCCCTGGTTTGCTGGAATAATGGAGAAGAAACATGCGATAACTTGTTAAATCGTCCTCTAAGAATCATCCAATGAAACTTCCTAAGAACTTCCAAGCTTCTTCTCATCAAATATAACCTATAATCAAAGACAAAAATAACTACACCAAGCATAAAATGTGCGATATAATAATATACAGTGTGAAATTAGGGTTGACTCTATAAAGATAACTAAAAACCTACCAATTGCCCAAATCATGTTAAGTAATAAGGAGTTAGTTAGAATAGTCTATTAAGTAGTAAGTAAAGACTAGGTATGAGAGAATTGGTAAACTAGGGTTTTGCAGGTTTATAAAAGAATCACAACTTTCTTAAGTGTTGTATAAGTTTTATTTTCAAAAATACGTAAAATTTTCAAGTTTTCCTGTAACTGGTCGTTTGACGCCGTCAGGAATATCTTGACCCCGTCAAAAGTGTTGTGGTGATGGTGTCGCGTGTAAATCGTAACGCCGTCTCCACATTCTGTGAAAACTCAATTTTCATTCTTGATGAAAAATTTCCTGCACTCATTCTTATATGTTATTTTCCTATACAAAATGCTGCACAACAACTTGAGAATTAACAATTCAATCATATGACTCGAAACTGACACAAATTAATCTAAGCAATTTATTTCAAATGTTTGAATTTGGTTCTAAAAACCAGATATTTCCCCTACACTTATTTTGTTTCAAAATACCTTTGATTGCAAATAAGACGAAGTTACAAACAAACAAAACATGATTACAAACTGATTCAAACATATTAAAACAAACAATAAAGAATTAAAACACATGACACTCCTAATATGCGAGAAAAGTAAATATTGGGTTGCCTCCCAAAAAGCGCTTTTATTTATTTATGAGTCTTGTAGCTAGACTCGAAGTCACACGTCCTTACGTGAAATCTCCTTTATCATCTATTCCGGTTGCATACTCGGGTCCAAGCTCTATGCATTCCTTATAAAATCCTAATATTTTTGTAACATTACATTATTCCACTCCTCTTCTCTTGTCTTCTTCGTTCCTAAGGTAGACTGATTTTGTGTGCTCTTTTTCTAAGTCTGACAATGAGTTGTACTATTCTATCATATGGGGCATCTTATAGGCAACTTTCATCCGGTTCGTTAGTAAAATCGAACAACACCTTTCAGGTCGTGGTCGTGAGTATGTTAGGATATTTTCACCAAAAGTTTCCTAGTACTACTTCGTGTCAACCTAGGGTCTATAATTGAACTAAAATCCTCAGCAACGCTGATAGTCTAGCTAAGGTTGTAACGTTTTCCTATGAAGACATGCTTCCCTTGATCTTCCTATGAAATTCTCTAACTTATATTTGAGTTTTCCCTAGGGTCTCAAGTTTTCTCCTCTTGATCTAATTTATAATCATTGGTTCATGACTTTTTAGAGGGGAGTTAGGGTCAATGTAGGCTTTTTCCACATGCACATGCCCAATGTTGCATGGTATTTTGAGATTTAATGGGCACCCATCCGTAATGATGGGATTCCTTAGAAATATCAAAGGGATTGGGCTACACATGAGGTACTTGTGATATACGAGTTCACTCCTAGTTGGGAATATGTCAAAATATTCTGTTCTACCCCTTCGGTTGTTGTACTCCCTTCCTCTTCAATTTCTCCTTCGCTAGAGTCATCTGATGACATCAAATAACGTCAGTTTATTATATAATTAATCCACTATTAGTTATTGCCACTTTTAGTGAGATTATATTAGATGCATTATTTGGTACTTAATTGCTTTAAAGTTGATAAATGCATTAATCCAGGAGTGTTTTGTAAAGACGAGCTAAAAGGCGCATAATTTGGAGCTAAAACGAAGACATTTGAAGAATGATGATTTCTGACTACATATGCCATATCCAACAAAAAAGATACGGCGTATCAGCGCCTGAACTTCACAAGAAAACGCGTTTGACCAATTCCCAATACGACGTATCCCTTATGTTTTCATACGCCGTATCCATGAAGATAACTATTCGAAAATACAGTAAATCAAGTAAATTGGGAATGATATCACTGATTGATTGAGAATGTAGCGCGAACTCCAAGGAATCCAGCCCAATACGCCGTATCGACCTAGCCAGATACGGCGTATCTAGTATTTTTCAGACACTATAAATAGAAGACTCAAAAATAAGTTTTCAGTGTGCAGTCATGAACAGATTACACGAACCTACCGTCAATTTAATATTCCGTTTGGGTAACGCACAAGTAAGGTAGTATGAAGACTATTACAAGGCCCCTAAGAGTACATTAAATGCATTTGAAATATATTAAAAGTAGATCAACCATATAAAAGGCAATGTAGTATGAAGACTGTTACCTAACGGTATCCTTTCTACACAATCATGTTTCCCTAGACATATCAACCGTGATACAGACAAAAGCTGGTTTTCTGAAGCCTAACATGCATATTCATCACAAGAAGCAACACCACTAAGATCTACATTCTAGGATTCATACAATAATAAATGAACACAATAGGGAGTTTAGCCAAGCATGTTAAAGATAAAGTAAGAACAACAAATAATCAAACAACAAGACATATTGAACAATTAAGATAATCTTACTTGATTAAAACATGAATTGAAGGAGTTACAATAGGGTTTTGAAGCCCTAAAACCTTCCTAATAAGCTGCCAAACGAACTAGGGTTCGTCTCTCTTTTTTACTCTAAAGTTACACACTTAAAACCCTAATTTCGGGTTTGTATATATAGAAAAATCGTTGCGACGGCGTCGCATTTTAATCGTGACGCCGTCGTGAAGTAGAATATTCTAGATCTTGGGCTGGGTCGTACGAGCTGACGTTGTCGTGATTTCTTGTGACACCGTCGTGGGGTGAATTGTGACGGCGTCACGTGTATCTTGTGATGCCGTCTCCAGCCGTTGAGAACATAATCTTAAGAGATGTTGGTGTAGGTCTGTAGTCTTGTGCGTTTCTTCTCCAAATGAGCCAAAGTCACATGTATTTCCTCCAAATGCCTTCCAAATGCTAAATACCTGAAAAGGAACGATTAAGTACCTATTTTGGGCATAAATGCACGTTTTAAGGGGTTAAATGACCCCGAAAAAGTGTATAAAATGACACCTCATCAAATACTCCTACAGTTGGGATTTGCTTGTCCTCAAGCAAATGGGCTTTTCTACCTAGACAATAGCAGTATTGGGGTCATTTAACCTACTCTTTAAAAGTGTTTTACAACACAACCTTCTAGACCTCGTAAATAAAAGCACGAAAAGCATACAATAGCACCTCACGTAAGTGTTTGGGATTATCTTTTTCTTTTGGGTGTAAAATAAGTTATAACCTAATGGGAAACGGGAAAATCAAACTCATTGCTCCTGTTTGTCATATTTAGCATATAAATACTCTTAGGCCTTAGTAAGGATCAAACTTTACCTCTAGGTGCAAGCATTATTCGATTACTAATCTAGAGGTCTTTTAAAGGGGTTGGGGGTGACGTGTAAGATAACATATAATGGAAACAAAAACAGAAATGGATGGGATACATTTGGTTGTCTTTGGGTAAATTTGGAGTGGAAGGGTTAGCTAATTATTTACATGAATACACGTTGGTTTAGTTGCTAAGCCAAGACTCGGACGAAGATATACAAACTCTACACAACTCTACATCAATCTCTTTTTTTAAATATAATACATCATAACATGGGGTTTATAACACGTACCCGTACACTTGAGCTTTTACATACTCGATATTTACAATCTAACTAATGACCCGATTTGAGGTGGATCAAAATAATATGGAGATCATCTAACAAATATATGGGGGTATTGATTTAACTTTTCTTTTCGATTCTTCTGCGAAATAAATACTACCATGAATCCCAATCGTCCCAAAATAGTATTTACAAGGATAAGGACTTAGCAACTGTGTACTTAAATAATTAACTTGGGTTAAACAATAATGTTCTAAAGGTGAGTACATACAAGGTATGATAAGGCAATCTGGGTGTAACGATCAGTTTAAGGGTTAACAATGCTCTTCATTAGTAGTCTAGCTTAACCAGAAAATTATGAGAACCGTGAAAAAGGATAGGCTCGGAGGGTTGTACTAGGGGTATTCTGAACTAAAAATGAGTGCATGGCAAGGGTGTGGGATAGTTATATGATCGGTGTGACCATCATAACAATCACGGGTTTAAAACATGGGTTAATCCTAGTGCCTCTTATCAAGCAAATCCTAATACTTAATATGCTATCTCGGGATGCATCACAAGAACAAGTTCTATAATTTAATATACTACCGGTACACTCATAAAATTTAATACCGATCTCAATTCTCCAGAAAAGGCGACAAAGACCACACGTACACATCCATAACGACAGAATAGACACATATGACTGCTCACTCCTTAACTCGAGAAAGCTAAAGGTATAAACTATCTTGGGTATCAATAATAGATACCCAAATTCCTATAGATCTAAAGGCGAACCTCACATTTTTGGGGTGGAATTCTGAGGGTTTTTTTTGTGCTAGTCATATAAGTTCCTATCTATGAGACACTATTAATACTCGGTTTTTGTCGATATGTGTCATAAAAAAATTTAAATTTGGGTCAAAATTACCTTTTTATGCTATGTTTCAATATATTACCCATCATTTCAAGGACAAAGCAAATGACAAATGAAAGAATAATTTCTAAGGCTTATTTCCCCCTACACTTAAGTTGAACATTGTCCCCAATGTTCTATAGAAGTACCCATAAAAAAGAATAAAAGGAAAAGAAAACAAGTAAAAGAACCTAGTACTCCCCTGGTTTGCTCAATAATGGAGAAGAAACATGCGATAACTGGTTAAATCGTCCTCTAAGAATCATCCAATGAAACTTCCTAAGAACTTCCAAGCTTCTTCTCATCAAATATAACCTGTAATCAAAGACAAAAATAACTACACCAAGCATAAAATGCGCGATATAATAATATACAGCGTGAAATTAGGGTTGACTCTATAAAACAGTAAAGATAGGATGAGAGAATTGTTAAACTCAGGGTTTTGCAGGTTTATAAAAGAATCACAACTTTCTTAAGTGTTGTACAGGTTTTATGTTGGGAATTCACTTTTACGTGACGACATTACAGAATTACCATAGTTTATCATAGTCACATACGCGAGGACTAGAATAGGCAACTATGTATAGTTTAGAGGCGTATGGGCTATATATACCCCTCTATGGCTTCCATAGAGGGGTTGAGTCATTATTTTGGTGTTGAAGTCATTTGTATCTTTCATTCATTTTCCATCTAATATCAACTTCATCTTCCATCTCACTACTTTCTCTCACTAAAATGGCTATCATGTGGTTTGACTCACCAAGACCACCGGATCATAGTTTTCATGAATCTTACAATTGGTATCAAGAGCCATGGCAACATACTCTTGGGTCGGGTTTATCTTTATGGTCCGTTTGGTCTTGTCACTTTGTCAAATCTGTCGTTGTGTTGTTTAGGTCTTAACAGCTTATAAACAACTTATTTTGAGCTTATTTTGTATCTTATTTTTTTCTGTTAAGGTGTACGAATTTGATTTTTTGTGATGTTGCAACAAACTGTTTATAACAGTTTGTGTTACATTTTTTATGAAGTTTATTTTGGTCCTTATTTGCTTTCCAATAGTCATAAAATAAATCTTCTAGTCTGGTCATGTTTTTTGTTGGCATCTCATGAAGTCAAAATAACAAGAAGACAACAAGGACGATAGTGACAGCCGATCGAGTTCAACCGATCTAGTTATGTCTATGAGGACCGAACGAGTCTAAGCATTTCTCAACCGAACCAGTCTAAAATCATGAGGCCCGAACGAGTCATACACTATGAGGACCGAACGAGTTAAAATTAGTGCAAACCGAACGAGTTAAACTCTTGTGGACCGAACGAGTTAAGATCAGTGAGAACCGAACAAATGTACAACCTTTGTGGGCCGAACGAGTAGATTGTTTTTGAACCGAACGAGTTGGTTCCTTTAGGAACCGAACTAGTTACATCACAGTGAGAACCGAACTAGTCCACTCAGTTGCAACCGATCCAACTCCAAACCGAGTCAACTCGGTATTAACCGAGTTGAGTCGGGTCAACTCAATGAGTCAAGGTTCAAACAGAAAAGACGAAAAAAAAGGAACAGACTTGCTACTTTCAATTTAATCAACAACATCAGCCTCAATCAAACATCACAAATCGAAAACCTAATTACAACCAGCCACAACAATCCAACAAAGATCTAACCTAATATTCCCATCTCCACATCATCTCCAATACTCAAATCAAAATAATATAAAACAAAGATGTGATCTCAGATTCAAGTTTCGTGTGGTACCATTAACATTCAGAACTTTAAAGATCCAATCACACGAAATTTACATCATCATCGATCTTATAAGCCATAGCTCTTTCTTTCATTTTCGAAAATAAAGATTGAGGTATAACAAGTATGTCACCCTCAATCTTAGTTTCGTTCAAAAGACACAACCTTGATCACATACACCTACCTGAGACCCAAATTAAAAGGATCTTGAAGCCAATTGTCTTGATTCTTTCATCGGTTGTGGGCTTGTGAAACCAGTCGTTGCTAACCACGATTGATAAGGAAATATTGGAGGTTTTGAGAATGAGATGTGGTGTCCAATGATTGAGAAGAGAGATGTATGGAATTTTGTTTCTTTATTGCTGCGTATGGAGTATGTAGAGAGATGGGGGCGTGTTGAAATGAGATGTGGGATTAGGGTTGGCTAATGAGAGAATCATTAGGGATTTCTTGTATTTATCTAATGTCAAGGCTGGGTTATAATTAAATCATGGGCTGGCACACGATCAAATGAGGTGGGCCTAATATTTTCAAGTGTTGATGGGCTATGATTTGTGATAACAAAATGGAAATGGGCTGAGGTAATTCATAACGGGCTGAATGTATGGATATCTAAGCCAGGTCTTAACAAAGAACATAGGCCGATCGTTGTGTGGTTATGGACAACTTTTGTGGGCCTTAAGTGTGGACACGTTATCGGATTAAGTCGGGCATAACAGCTTATGTGATTAACCATTGTACATTAAAACTAAATTCGGCTAAATGATTCACTTGGGATGATTTTTGCCATATTTAGTTGTTAATGGATACATTTGAAATTAAATGCTTATCGGTTGCATTCGAGGTTTAAAATGACAAAGTGACAAAGATTTGTGACGAGACCGGGATCAATTTGGATAAAGAATCATGAAACTAAAAGGCTAGTTTTAGAATTAATTTTTTGTGACTACGGAGTTGATCGGGTATCACTTATTTGAGATTGAAGTGGCATTTTACGAAGGCGTGTACTTATTTTATCTTGAAGTCGGGGTTGGCTGGATGCATGATTTCAATGATAACTTGCTCGAGCTTAATTTAAGTTGAAGACTTGGTTTATCTAGTTTCCAGCAGTCAAGGGGTGGATGGTTGATGACCTGGTTAACTATCACTTAAAGGAGTTACGTTGTAGTACTCAGTGTCACACGCTAAGACGATGTGGATAATCGCAAGAGGTGATGATGGTCTCATACTTTGGGTGGGGTATTGAGTACTTAGAGATTTGCTTGGAGCACAAATTCTCTACACCGTTATTCCAACATGTTGATCCTACGCCTTGATCGATTCTTTATGAAATAAAGAGTTAGTTACCTTGGAAGAATCCAAAATAACAAAGATTGAGACTTTGTATGTATACCAAAGTGTATGCGGAATCTACACTTTGATACTCTAGAGAAGTTTATTAATGGAACAGTAATGACCAAAACAAACAATGAACACAAAACACACTGCTTCAATATTATTAAAATAATACGAGTACCCTTGAAGTACTGGGGTTACAAACCTTGAAGCTATTACAAATTTTCTCTCTAAGTATTTCTAAATCTGAAATGTATCTCTAAAAGTTCTAGTTTACACTACACTTAGGATCTCCTTTTATAGAATACAAGAAGTCCTTTACAAAGATATCTGCCTATCTTTTAGGATCAGTTATAATTCAAAACTAAACATCCCGAAATACTCTCCATGCATTCTTATCTTCAGTTCAGCAGCTTTGACCATCAGCAGTACTAACTCTTTTCTACTAGCAGTATTAATTAACACTGGCAGTACTAACTTTGTACTGGCAGTACTAACTCCTTTAGTACTGTTGGCAGTGTTAAGTCATATGAAGATTTATTCCTAACAATCCTCCCCTAAACTTGTGATTGTCCTTCAAATCATCAAGTTTCTTCTGAATAAAATCTTCTAGTCTTCTTCCTCTGCTGATGATTCTTTCAAACATTTCTGTCACTTCTGCACTTGAGATCTTATAAACCTGAGAAGTTCAATTGCCTGTGAACTCTCATGATCAACTTCTAATTTCTTCTTCAGCATCTTGGAAATCATCTCTTGGCTCAAAGGATATTTCTTCTCTGTCAACATATGAATTGCTAACCCATTCTCCATCAACAAAATGTGAATACCACAAAAGTCACATAATCTCCAGCTTATCAAATTGTATTCATGCTGACTCTTCCAGATCTCATCTTCTTCATCAGACTCAAATAGAACATATAGATCTCCCCAAAGCATCAAATCAAACCCTTCAAGTCTTGAAGCACTATATTTTTCTTTGACAAGCCTGTACAATTCCTCTACATCCTGTCTATCAAAGTCTTCAAGCATCTCACTCAAGACTTTGTAGTTCCTGGAACTGCCATCTCCTCTAAATACTTGATAATACATGAAAGTCTCTGTCAAAATACAAGTCTTCCAATCCACAATTGGAAACTTTGTAGATATAGATTCAACCTCTATTGGAACCTCTTCTCTTGGTATGATGTCTAAAAGTCCTTTGAGCTCTTCCTTCTCAGCATCTTCCTCCATCCTTTGTCTCTTCCTTGTGCTTTTTCTAGGAATGGACTTCTTTCTCTTTGCTCCAGGTTCTTTAACCACATCATCTTCTTCCATCTTTTCAGCAGACTTCATTTCTTCAGGAGACTTCTCAGGAGGAGACTTTTGCTTTCCACTTCCATGCTCTGTATCCATTGGCTCAATATTTTGATTAAAATCCCAAATCTTTTCAAAGATTGGCCTAATGTCATTGTAAGACATACCCTTGAAGTCACTGATCTTGTAATTCCCTTGGTTCTTCAAATATTTGATCATATTTCTTCTAGCTTGGGCAATTGTCTTTGGCTTCATTTTTAGAGAATGATATCTAATGACTGAAGGATCATTCCAGTCAATCTTCTTTGTAGTCTTAGCTTCATCCATAGCTCTTTTCCTTTCTTCTTCATCCCACTGCCTAGCAATTTCTTCATCTCTAGCAATTTGAGCTCTTTGTTCCTCATTCATTTGCTCTTCAAGTCTGATTGCTTCAGCATAACTTAATCTTTCTTGTTCAAGTTCCTTCTTTGATTTCTTCTTGGGCTCTTCTTCAAACATTATGGCTTTACCCTTATCTTGTCTTGATCTTTTCTCTGCACTTCTTCTTACATAGGTAACAGTTCCTCCAGCAGTACTAATATCCACCTCAGCAGTACTAACTATTCCCCCTTGGCGAAGTTGTCAGTCGCTTGTTATGGCGGGGTTGGAAAAGGTGGGTATTGTGTGCTAATTCCTGATCTCGTTGTTATGGTGAAAGTTGGTGCTTCAGGTTCAGGAGTTTCGCTTTTGTTGATTGCTGAGAGAATTTAGGAATATTGTTCATGCAATTCCTTACGATGTTGGACAAGCATATCTCCTATCCCTTTTGCGTGAGACTTCTTTTCGAGCATGAAGTTGGCGAGCTCGTCTTCAAACTTACTTCTAATAATCCATTCGGGGCCATCCTCTCCCTTTTTCTAATGGAACCTTAGAAGGGAAGGATCATTTAGTAGATGTCTCATCCTACCAGACAAAACATACAGGCTCAATCGGATGCTGTTCTATTGTTATGCTTACATTCATCAGCCTATGGGATCCTCCAGCTCGTAATCGCAAATCAGGTAGGGTGTTTTTTTTAAGCCACCTCTCAGAGTAGGTGTTTGAGGAATAAAGATTTGATTACAGCTCCTTTTTAAACGCCTCTAAGTGTCAGGCTGCATTGGCTTCTGAAGTGGAGAGACGTCTTATGGATGGGTTGGTCGTCACAGATCATCTTGGTACTGGACGGTATTCTCCTATATCGATTTTTCCAATCCTTGTAATCTTTAGTAGAGAGCTGAAGCGGGAAACTGGGTGTTGATCAGAGCTTCCTGCGGTCAATCGAGATATGGTTGTCGTGAAAGATTTAAATCCAATATCCATTTCTATATCCCCATGATGGGAATACCTGTTTGATTAAGTCTAGTAACGGTTCCAGGCACTTTGATGGGTTGTCGGTCCCTTTGTTTTGAATCAGAGGATTAAATCTCTAAGGGCTGAGGTACGTCCTACTGGAAAGAAATGGTCAAGGAATCGTGTCACGAGGTGATCCCACGTCGTGATTTGAGTGGGGGCATTTTGTCAAGCCATTTTGCCACTTTTCCTTTAAGGGAGAAGTGGAAGAATCTTAACCTAGATGTATCCCTTATTGCTTCGTCAGCTTGTATGTTGTCGACGATACTTAAGTAGTGCTTAACATGACGGAGAGGGTCCTCGTTTTTTAGCCCTTGGAATGTGCATGTGCTTTGAATCAACCAGATGTCGCGTGTCATGTTTAATGATTTGTTTATCCATACCTTAAGTGATTAATCTTAGAAATAGAATTTTACGATTAGTAATTTATAAACACTAGTACAAAAAGTGGACTTGGTCATACCAAAAATGTGTGACGATATACATATAGTCACACATTCGAAAACTCTTGTGTGTGACAAAAGGTCGCGCGGCCATAGGTCACCTACGGTCACGTTTTCGAGTTAGTGTCCATATCTAAGTTTTTGTGTGACTAATTAGGTACAAATTTAGTGACCGTAAACATTGTACAAACAAACAAAGCATTTTTTTTGTATATTTAGTCATAAACAATTAAGCATAAAGTGGCCAAAAGTGTTAATATGTGTGACCATATGGTGTTTAAAGTGAAGAAATATGTATTTTGTGTGACTATTGTTCATCCAATGGCCACATGAATTTGATGTTTGTGTGGCCTTTTGTAATATTTAGTCACACAAAGCATGTTTGTTTTGGGTATTTAGTCACATACAATTAAGCATAAAGTGGCCAAAAGTGTTAATAAGTGTGACCATATGCTGATTAAAGTGAAGAAATTTGTATTTTGTGTGACTATTGATCATCCAATGGCCACATGAATTTTATGTTTGTGTGGCCTTTTGTAATATTTAGTCACACAAAGCATGTTTGTTTTGGGTATTTAGTCACATACAATTAAGCATAAAGTGGCCAAAAGTGTTAATAAGTGTGACCATATGCTCTTTAAAGTGAAGAAATGTGTATTTTGTGTGACTATTGATCATCCAATAGCCACATTAAGTTTATGTTTGTGTGGCCTTTTGTAATATTTAGTCACACAAAGCATGTTTGTTTTGGGTATTTAGTCACATACAATTAAGCATAAAGTGACCAAAAGTGTTAATAAGTGTGACCATATGCTGTTTAAAGGGAAGAAATGTGTATTTTGTGTGACTATTGATCATCCAATAGCCACATTAAGTTTATGTGACTATACACATTAGCTTTTGGCAAGCTAACACAAACTAAACTTTAAACACACATATTAAGTTGCGGGACCATATGTACTGTATTTTGGCTACACTTAAATAATGTGTGACAAAATGTTTAATGTGACCATATATGACATTTGGTCATAGTGTTCAAGTGTGTGACATATATTTGTCACTATTTATATGTATATCGTGACCAATGCTTCAAGCTTATTTGTATTGGTCACACGTTCGAAATTCATATATGACCAAACAATATTACCAGTTACTTTTGGCCACATGATGTTCGAATGTGTAGCAATATAGTTCTAATGGTTACACGATAAAAATATTCATGTGTGACTAATTAGTAAATGGTGTCTTTTTTAGTACATTTGGTCACATAAATATGTGAATGTGTGGCCGTTCCATTTTGCCCATGTGTGACCAAATCCACTTTTTATACTAGTGCTACCTCTCTCTACTTCATTTGGTCTATCGAATAAACTAAGTTCTTCTCCTAAAGGACAAACTTCCTTAGATTCTAATCCCCAATCATCATCAAACATTTCCCAATTTGAAATATCAACACCTAGGGATACACTTTATCCTAATTAACCCGGTTTAAACCCATAATATCTCTTAGGGTCATTTATACCTGGGTTATAATAACTATACACACCCTTAGGATAGAAATTTGCCATGTGAGGTGAAGGCGGTGTTTGAGTTGTTAAATAATATACTACCTTCATCCTAGAACTATCCGAACTGTGTGGTTTGATGGGTGGTTCGGGTCCTATTACGTCTCCTAGACTTACATCTAAGGATGGACTATTGAGTAACGGTTGAGGCTTCGGTCCATCAAAACTAGGAACTTCTCTAGAACTAAGAGGAGTGTTGTGATTACCATTTAAGCCTACTTCCTCTAGTTTTGTTTCGTTCAAAGGTTCTACCTCTATCGAGGTTCCTATGGTTTCTTTTATATCTTTCGGGTGAGTCACGGGCGGTATGTATACCTCAAATGACGGGAGGACTTGTGGGGTACTTTGTGGGCTTGGATTATCCACCTTATCCTCTATTGTATTTAGATCTCTTATAGGCTCATCATCTAACCATGC
>BQNB010060902.1:0-34068 GCA_026074375.1 Tanacetum coccineum
TGTGTTTCCGTTACCATAAGCGGCTAAGAACTTAAAGTGCTGGCCTAGTTATGTAGTTACTATTGTTATGATGTTTGTTTCCTGTTAGATTATGGTTTTGTTAGATATTCCTTGACTATCGTGTAACCCTGGGTTTTGGTAGTATTGTGGGTGGTTTGGATCTTGCTTGACCCATTATTAGACTACCAATTCAATATGGGATCAATCGAGTACTAGAGAGGATTTGACACTCTGTCCCTAGTGTAAGAACTAACCGGTCTCCACCCTTATCACTTATTATACTTAAAAAGCACAGGAACTCTTTCATAGAGGGTTAATAATCTGTATAGGTTATTAGATAAGTTTTGAGAATAGTTGAGATTAATCACTGCAACCTGGATAACCTGCCTCCTATACGATTTGGACTGATTCGGAATCACGGGGAGTATAGGGTAGACTAAATATACCTATTCAAGTCTATCGACCTTAGAAACCACTAAAAAAACCATAGTTTATCATTGCACATGAAAACCTATTTATAACAGAAGTAATGAAGTAACTAGGTTAGCACGTTTTCTCTCCTGATATCTCCAACTCTTTTAATTTTCAGTATTTAATTTTATTGTTATTTTAATTCATTTCAAATCAAATCAAAAAACCATTTTTAAACGTGACATTTCAAATTAAAACTAATTGCAACTTAGCTCTTGGGACGACCTCGAATTTACCATTCTGTACTACCCACGATCGGGTTCTCTGCCTGTTAGTGCGTTGTCAGGTAGATTGTGTTTTATAAATTTAAAACTTGAGTTAAATTATATTTAAAAATAAATACGCATCAGGTTCTAAAGTTTTTCAATGTCTTTAGAGTCGCATGGTTCATTGAGAATGTTTTCTTATATTTGAATTCGTGCGTTTAGCTTGCCACTGATGTTGTTGGCATGGGAGTTGTGTTCATGTTGCAGTCAACATCTTTTTGGGCACTGTTACGCGATTCAAAACACCTTTTCGAGGGACGGGGTTGATCAAAATTACAAGGATGATACATGTTGTTTCTAGTGAGATAAAATAGAAAGAGGCTGAGATGAACAAAAAGAGAATATTAGATTAGAAAGAGAAAAAGGAAAAATATAATCAACATCCACACCCCTTATGGAGAGTCATAAAAGGTATTTATATGCCTAACTCTTGCATAACTATACCTAGTTTACAATAATAACCCTTGCATATCACGCAACATATATAGCTCTTTCAATTCACGTGTAAGAAGCCAGGTTCATTAAAATAGTAAGGCTAACAATCTCCATCCAAGATGGTGTCACACGTGAATTGGTTACACTATTTCCTACAAGAAAAAATAAAGTAAAATGATAAGAATGAAGTTCAACATCCTTAAGATAGTCTTCAATGATCTTGATCTGCTTGAATACTCCAGCTTTATTTCTTCAGCTTTTAGTATCTTGACTACGCGCGAACTTACACCTTATTATATATAGATAGACATAGACATCTATAAATATAAAACAAGGATCAGGACCCACAAAATCAAGAAACCGGAAGCAGTATAGAGTGTTCCCGGGTCGTTATGTCCCAACGAGGCTAGAAATGGATTATCGAAGAACGATTGACGATTGGTGTTTGAATGTAACAAGGAATGTGAATATGATTGGGTACTAAACCTAATAGGCAAATGAACACAAAGATAATCAAGGAACATAAGCTAGAACAAGCATGAAAGCTACTAAAGGCAAAACACTAAAAACTTTTACGCAAAGGCACAAATTAGCTCTAATTAGCTTAAGACAGACAAATAAGCTAATCTAAATCTAAATAAGCAAATTAAGCATGCAATTAAGCTAAATTAAAACAAGAGAGACACAACAGTACTAACAGTAGTATTAACAGTATTAACTACCAGTACTAACTTAGAGTTAGTACTGCTAGGCTTAAGTTAGTACTGTTAGCTAAAGGTTGGTACTGCTAGCCTTAACAAAACACAATTAAACAAGAAATAAGCAAATAAGCTAAAACAGAAGGTCACCTAACCTTAATAAGCACTTAGTAATAGGAATAAGCAACTAGAATGAACTGAAATGACAAATAAGCTAAAAAGCTACAAACTGATACATTATTGAAAATACTTTGAAAAGGAAAATAAGTTTAAATAAGCAAACAGCAAAGGAAATGGTTTAATCTACTCTAAAAAGCTAAGGAAATTTTAAACAAGCTGAAATAATAAGCTGATAAGCTAAAGTGAACTGCCAGTACTAACAGTACTAACTAACAGTACTAACTGGTAGTTAGTACTGGTAGTGTTAAGTTGGTACTAGTACTGCTACCTTTGAAATCCAAGAAAATGAACTAGCAGTACTAACTTGGAGTTAGTACTGGTAGTGTTAAGTTAGTGCTGTTCCAAAAGTGAACCAGCAGTACTAACTTGAGGTTAGTACTGCTAGTTGAAAATACCCCTTAAAAATCATTTTTCTTTCAAATTAAGTAAAAACAGATTATCAAATAACAAAGTAAAACACTTATAAGCAATTTTCAATCCATAATAAGCACTTAAATAAGCATGAATTAGCCTAGCAGTGTTAACTTATAACTAGCAGTTTTAACAAATAAACTAACAATTCTGCAATAGACAAGTAAAGTAAGAAATAGAGAGACTTACTACACCCTTGCTCAAAACAGGGTCAAACAATGAATCTACAAGCTCTAGCTTGCATAAAACAAGCTAGTGAGAGTCCATAAGCCCATCCAAAACTGGCTTATCATCCATAACATAAGCTGAGGTATATTTGAGAGTGATTGGTGTGATATTCTCTTAACTACTTAACTTTTTAAGTTCACTTAGTTAAAACAGTTTGTAAACAAGCTGTATTGAGAGCTTTTGAACACAAAACAACTCAATTAAGAAACTTAACACTTGGGATTATAAAGTGACTTTAAAAACTCAAACTTGCATTAAAACTTGAAAGTGTTACAAGCTGAAAGTAAAAACTGTAAATAACTGAAAATAAGCTAAGTTAAATTAAAAACTAAAAACTAGATTCTAAGATGCCTCAAAGGCTTACAAAAGGCTCTATTTATAGCCGAAGTATTGGACTTGCATCTTGTGCTTCTTTGGAGAGATAAAACCAAGTGTGCTAGTTGTGTGAGGAGAATCTAGAGCAAATCCCAGCCTTTGATTTCTTTTGAGCTTCTTTGGAGACAATCTCAGCCATCGAAGTGCTTTGGGAATGGAGAGGGATTGCCAACATGGACTTTATAAAGCTGGGGGGGGAAAAGTAGGGTGGATGAAATGATTTGGTAGGAGGGGGTGGGGTTGGGGGGTGGGGTGTGGGGTGGGGTGGGGTTCTGCTAGATGTTGAGTGATTTTGCGGGAGAGGTATGGGAGCAAAAAAACAGGGTGAGTTTTATTCTAACACTCAACACAATAACTAGGCTGGTTTTGGTTTGGCGGAAGAGCTTATACAAGTTCGGGTTTTGTTGACAGAGAGAGGTTGAAGATGATTAAGGGAATGTTTGGATTTTGTACAAGAAAAGCCCCTCCACATCTTTCTTCTTTTCATTCCCTTTTCCCCTTTCTATCTTTTATAAATGAGGTTTCCCAAATTGGCATAATCAGCCCCTGCCTTTGCTTCCTTAATAATATAACTTAGGGGTTTGGCAATTTTGACCCCTCAAGTTATATTTTTCTTTGCTTTTTCTTCTCGGAGTTGACTTGACTTTGATTGGGCTTCGTCTTCACACACTTTTCCATCTCGTGTCCGGTTTTGTCGCTTTTTGCTTGGTTTTTCGTCTTTTTGTGAGATATCCGTTCCTGCACAACACAATTAGCAAAACAAGCATATATTTGGCATTTTGAGTCCGTTTTTGGTTATTTTAGCTCGTTTTTAAAGGTAAAAGGTATGTGTAATTAAGCACATACCAAAATCCCCCAAACTAAGATGTTGCGTGTCCCACGCAATGCTATGAAGTAAGCACTCGAGAAACCAAAAATCTCAAATCCCCTCGACAAGTCCCGGTTCTCACCAATTTTTATATTTACACAACTACTCTAAATTTTTTTTTTTTTTTTTTTTGACTTTAAACATGTTTGACTTCCTTTATTTATCAACAATGGGATCATAGAATGAGAAACGTTCGTAGAATAATCCACGGACGTCCTGACGGATAATTTCATCGTCCCCGATTTTTTTTCACAAGCTCCAAGCTAAGCAATTAAACAAGATCATTGTCGATATAAGTTTAGATGTTAAGCCCTCATACTTATGACTTGTGAACTTTTAACTCCCAACATGAATATATGATTTAAATGTGTGTACTCATTTCAACTCAACCATAGATCAACTTATTTCCATAGTCGTGATTCAAGATGAATCACGACTCAAAGCAACAACTTATTAGGACCTTGTAACTTGATTTTAAAGAACGAGATTTTAACTGTAGAACTTTTTGCAACATCTTCATCATTATAATCATAAGTTCTTAAAGCTAGGAATGCGTTGCTTAGTTTGAACACCTACCTAGGCCTCGCTCCCTAGTAGGATATCACAACCAACGACCGGTGTTCTTAGTTTGAAAACCCACCCCGTTGCTAACGTAGTGGGAAATCACATCAACACCTTCTTCCTAATATGGGCTAAGGGTTCGGTGGTCTTGTTTGAACCTCTCACCTAGACCTTTCTTCCAAGTGAGAATTCACAACTACACAAATCCCTAGAAGTAAATGTTGCGTCTTAGTTTGAACCCCACCCACGTGGATTAGCGGAGTGGGATATCACGACACATCTTTTACTGGCTCCATATAATCAAATGTATGCTTCATTGGCATAATTTCAATATTCATGCATTTTTGCATTCATATTTCATTCATGCTTCTTTGGGGAATTTTAACTTTCGAAATTCTTAAGAAACAGAAATAATCTCGCTTGTTAAAGAATCAAGTTATCTAAATTGAAGCTTTTTCGAAAAACATCGATTGACTTAGTTTTGAATTGAATTGAGGCACGTATTGATTAGGTGATTAGAGTAATGGGGAGAAAAATGCACAAGTTTTTCTTTTTTATATAAGTTTTAGAAGAATCTTGTCCTCTGAACATAAACTTATATTTAACTCTATCATTTCTTGTTCTTCACCTTTTTAAAATTCAAAGCAATAGAATTCGTGAAAGCTCGGCCTGAAGGAACTAGCTAGGGCTCAATACGCCCGATCGAGTCAAAAATTATTCTCATTCTACCCAAAAGAAAAGTCAAATCAATGGACAAACATTATTTTTATTTTTAAATTTTTTAAAATTTTTTATTTTTTTTTTTTTTTTTTGCAAAAATTTTGGTGAAAATACGGGATTACGTGGTAACAATGCTGCAGGCAACACTAAATGAAAGATACCCCCCAAACTGCACTAAAATGTCCTCGATGTTTTGAAGGCACAAAGTTTTCCTAAGGCCGTTTATGAAGTATGCCAAATGATAAAACGTTAGTCGATTAGATTAGGATATCGGGATTCCCAAAATGAAGCTGAGGATTTGAAGCTCGAGTGATCGAATAGACAAAACCGAGAGCCTTCACAATCCGGGCAATCCTGGACAATAAACAACAACAACACGAAACACGGGTGATAGAAAAGACAAGCTATCTCACACAACAAACAACACTTATTCATACAATTACAACTACGGATAAGCATGGGTTGCCTCCCACGAAGCGCTTGTTTAAGGTCGCTATGCTTGACCCGGCACCTTAATTTATTGGACATTAGGGAATGTTTGGAGATCCGGGACTACCAATTGTGGTACGTCCCCTCCAAAGTAGTGCTTAACACGATGACCATTCACTTTGAAATTTGGCCCGTTGGCTTGAGATAGCTCAACAGTGCCGTAAGGAAAGACTTGAGTGATGGTGAATGGTCCACTCCAACGGGATTTTAGTTTGCCCGAGAAAATCTTCAATCTTGAATTAAAGAGGAGGACTCGATCACCGACGTTGAAAACGCGATTTTTGATCTTGGAGTCATGGATTCTCTTTGTTTTTTCCTTATAGATCAATGAGTTCTCATAGGCATGATCACGAAGTTCGTTAAGTTCATTGAGTTGAACTTTCCGGTGATCACCCGCAGTAGAAAGATCAAAGTTTGCTTGTTTCAGGGCCCAATAGGCTTTGTGCTCAAGCTCGATCGGAAGATGGCATGCCTTTCCATACACAAGCTTGTAAGGAGTAACCCGATGGGTGTTTTTGTGAGCTGTGCGGATGGCCCAAAGTGCATCATTATTGTTTGTCCGACCAGGAAGCACGATTTTTCACCTATGGTCCTTTCAAAGGATTACGTTTCAAACCACGATTTGGGACACCTCGACTTGCCCACTTGTTTGTGGATGATCCGGTGGAGGTGACGGTGAGTGACTCATATTTCTGCATGACCTTTGCAAATTGGCCCACCAACCATCCCCCACACTACAAACTACTCATTGCAGTAAAGAAATGAGTTCCGTGACTCACTTCATGATAGCTCGGGGGGCACCAAATCTGGCGAAGAGAGATTTTAGGAATTTGCAAACGACTCTGGCATCATTGGGTGGGCAGCGACTTTCGCTTTCAACCCATTTTGACTAAGTAGTCATACGGCCACGCGTATATATTTGTTACCTCTTGAAGACGGCAGGGGCCCATAAAGTCAATGCCCCAAACGTCAAAGATTTCACAAACTTGGATGGAGTTTTGAGGCATCTCATCCCGTTGCGAAGTTTTTCCTTGTCGTTGGCACGAGTCACAGTTTTTGACAAACTCGTGGGCATCCTTGTAAATGGTAGGCCAAAAGAAGCCGGAATCAAAGATCTTTTTGGCGGTTAGGTTTGCACCATGATGTCCCCCGGTGGGTCCATTGTGGCAAGCTCGAGATATGTCGAGAGCTTCCTTGCGTGCAACATCGCCTGATCACTTGATCCGCACAAATTTTAAACAAGAAGGGGTCATCCCAAAAATAATGTTTCACGTCCTTGAAGAACTTATTTTTTTGTTGGGTTGACATGCCCTTCACAACGAAGTTACCCGCGTGGTAATTTGCAAAGTCGGCAAACCACGGGGTACTAGAATTACACGAATGTCACAAACTTAACGTCTCGAGAAGGAAATGTTTCTTAATTCTCTTTAGGGTCGAGAAGTTTTCATACGGTTTTTAATCGGGATAGTTGGATCGGCTGCGAGGTTTCTCGGCTCCTTTTGTGTTCAAGAACTTTAAAGTCAAATTCTTGGAGGAGGAGAACCATCGGAGCAATATCGCTTTAGCATCCTTTTTGGCAAAGCGGATACTTGAGAGCGGAATGGTACGTATGCTCTATGCTTTTGTTTTCATGATATGATTAAGACCGGAATTTTTCGAATGCATACACACGGCTAACTTTCCTTTTACCGTCGTGGGTAATTAGATTCAGCCTCGGTCATGTCTTGCTAGCATAATGGTCTGGCCGAAGTGTTTTTCATGGACGTTGCCCCAAAATGCCCTATGCGTAAGCAATTGCACGCTCATAAGTTCGAATGGTAGATCCCAGTTTGGGACATATAAAAGATCGGAGCTTCCGTAAGTTTATTCTTTACGTGTGGTGAAAGCTTGGATGCATTCATTAGAGAAGAAGAATGGAGTATTTCTTCTCGAGAAGATGAGTCATACGGTCGGGATATTTGGATAATCTTTATGAATCTCCGTAAAAAAAATCGGCATGACCAAGAAAACTCTGAACACCCTTGACAGTGGTGGGATGAGGTAATTTGCATGACATCTATTTTGGCTTTGTCAACCTAATCCCATTTTAGAACAAAATTTTATGGACGAGGACAATGCCCTCTTTGACCATAAAATGGCTCTTCTCACAGTTAAGAACAAATGGTGTCTTCACATCTTTTGCAACATTTTCTCAGAGGGGAGAGGCAATTTTAAAGGATATCCCAAAGACCGAGATGTCATCATGTAGACTTCCATTGTCTTTTCAACCATGTCGTAAAAGAATGGCCAACATACACCTTTGGAATGTGCCCGGTGCATTGCATAAGCCGAAAGGCATGCGACGGTAGGCAAACGTTCCATAGGGACAAGTAAATGTGGTCTTTTCTTGATCACGAGGGTCAATGGGAATTTGGAAATACCCGGAGAATCCATCAAGGAAACAATAGTACGTTTCCCAGCCTAATCTCTCATGCATTTGATCCATAACGAGTATGGAAAGTGTCTTTACGGGTGGCTCATTTAATTGTGGTAGTCAATGCATACCAGCACCGGTAACCAACCTCGAGTTAGGATCAACTCATTTTTTCATTTTGAACAACGGTAAATCCACTCTTTTTGGGAACACCAAATGTATTCGGTGGTGACCCATGGACTATCGGAGATTGGGTAATTTAATCTGCGTCAAGAAGTTTTTCGAACTTCTTTCTGATGACATCGTGGTTTTTGGATTAAACCCTTTCTGTTGCCGAACTGAGGTTTATAGTCCTCTTCCATTAGAATTTTGAGGGGTACAAAATTCGGGGTTAATACCCTGAAATGTCGGATAATTTCCATGCGATCGGCTCGCTTGTGGACTTAATAACCTGATCAGATCGCTTTTCCCCCAAATTTTAATTTCTTTAGCAATGTTGAACGGTAAATGTTGTCATCTTCAAGATTGGTATTCAAGATGGGGATGGTAAGTTCTTTGAGTTCACCTCTGGGGCGGTTCATCAATCGAAGATTTAACAGTTTTGGCTTCACAAAGTTTGATTTCTTCTTGGGTTTTTGGTGAACAATCTCCTTGATTTGGAATAGGAGTCGGTGGTTCATTGTTCAAGAATGCTTCTAGGATGAGAATGTCCCCGTCGGGATCATAATAAGTCGGATCAACTTCCGGTGAAGTTGTATCATCATCTAGAGCAAGAAAAGCATTTGCTTCCTCGAACAGTAGAAAGTCACTTTCTCCAAATGGAGTTAAGGTCGGAGATGAATTAGCAACAATAGGATCAAAGCACGGAGAAGGATTTCCGTATGCTACCGAATCAGAAAAACCTAAGACCTCTTGCGAGTATTCTTCACTAGCCATATCAATTCAACGTCAACCGGTTGCCGTCATATGAATGAAATATTTTGACGTTTATTACCTCGAAGTTGGATCTAGGTTGAAGTTTGGCCTCATTGCCAAAACTCGAGGGTGAATCTTCACCCTCCATGCACATCGATTAATGCACGACTAGTTTTCAGAAAACACCTCCCGAGAATTAGAGGTACTCGGGGGTCTGGCTCAAATTCAACAACCACAAAATCGGCTGGAAATTGGAACTTTCCCACCAACACAGACGTCTTTGGCTGATTACCGATTGGTGTAGTTGAATGAACGATCTGCTGCTCTAGCGTCATGCATGTTGGGGTAAGCTCGGAAAGAGAGAGATCCTTCCACACGGAATACGGCATAAGATTGATGCTTTTTTTTTTTTACTCGAGATCGGCCAAGGATTGCATGTTGATAATGCCAGAAAATTCACATGGGATAAGGAATCTGTCGGGATCTCCAACAGTTTTCTAGGCAACTGTTAAGGATGCCGCCGAGCAAGTTTCGTTTAATTTTGCCATTTCACTCAATTTCTCTTTGTTTCCGATTAAGGCTTTTAAAGTTGAGGCGAATTTAGGCATAAGAGTCAAAGCATCCAAAAAGCTAATTTCGAAATTCATATCTTTGAAGATTTCATAGAATTTCTCAATTTGTTCGTTAGCTTTTTCCTTGCGCCTTTCATCATTTCTTCTTGATCGGAAATGAATTGATCTTTAGGAATTGGGTATCAACACGGAGTAAAACATTGGCCTCAGATTTGGATTACGAGACTGAATTTGATCAACAGGAGGTTGGACGTCTTCGGTGCTTCCGTTATTAGCAGGAGGCATCATGTCCTTTGTCACCTCGTTGTCATGATTAACTGCTTTCGGTCCTTGGATGGTGACACCACTTCGGGTAGTGATACCTTTTAAATCTTCCTTTGGGTTGGTAACAGTGTTACCTAGGAAGGTTAAGAACGGATGTAGAAGCTGTATTTGAGTAACAAATTTTGAAAGCATGTCGGTCAAATTTGACCATTTTGGATTGACAGTTTTGACTTGGTTTTGCTTGTTTCTCAACAACTGCATCATTGGCCGTGACATATCTTTCAAAATTTGTTTTTGGACTACACTGTGTGTTGAGGAGCAGGTCCTTGCTGAGCTACCGGTTGATTGACCGAAGGTCGATAAATATGACCTGTTGAAATTGTTTCCTCTGGTTTTGATTGAAGTTGTTTCCTCGTTGAAATTGTTTTGACTATTTGGTATGAGTTCTGAATAGGAGGATAAACCAGGAGGTCGAATTTGATTTGAGACCATGAAGGTCGATAACAGAATTAGCTTGGTTGAAGTTGGACGCAAGGCTTGGGGACACATACTCTTTGGATATTATTCATGGTAAATGTTGCTATTAGTGGTGGACAGTTTTGTAAAAATGACCCCCCCCCCCACAGTTACACTATTTGTTCAACCGCTTTTCGGGGCGGAAGCTGGGGTTTGGTTCTTTCTGTGAGAAAATTCATTGCCGAAACCATGTCTTTGAGTTCAGCAACATCAGATGAGATTGCTGGGGTGGAAGAGCTTGTACTCATTTTAGCTACAACAGCTTTGTTTCTTGATTGACGTACCTTAGACTTGCTCTCGATGATTTTTAAACATTCTCGAGGCATTTTGTCTAAGAAGTTACCACCAGCAGCAGAGTTCAATGAATCTTGATCAATTGAGTTTAGGGCATTATAGAATGTATCGAGTTGATGCAATTCTGAAAACCCATGATGAGGGCATCCCCTTAAAAGATCATTGAAACGATCCCAAGCCTCACAAAACGTCTCATCAAATTTTTGCTGAAATCTCGTGATTTCATTTCTGAGATTTGTCGTTTTAGAGGGAGGGAAGAATTTGTTAATAAATTTCGTAACAAGATCATCCCATGTTTCAATCGACCGAGGGGGTTCTTTTTCCAGCCATATCCGGGCTGCTCCCTCGAGGGAAAATGGGAAAAGCATAAGTTTAACCGACGTATTTGGTACGTTCGGAATCTTCATCGTAGAAGTGATCTTGTTGAAATAACGGATGTGAGCATGTGGGTCTTCTTTATCATTTCCAAAAAATTGCTTGTTTTGGACAAGATTCAGAAGACCATGCTTGATTTCAAAGTTATTCGCGGTGATTTCCGGAATAACGATCGCATCCTCGTAACCCTCGGTGGGTGCTTCGAGCAATTGCGCCATAGTACGATTATCAGCCATCGTAACTATGGGAGGATTATCAGGTTTCTCAAGATTGGATGATTCAACAGAAGTTTGTCGGACTTGTGGTTGTCGACGTTTACGGGCTTGAGAACGAGTGCGCATGCACAAAATAGAAATATAAAAAGAAAATCTACACTAATTTTTTTGGCTTTTTCAATGATTTATTCACAATTGATTTTAACGGACAATGAGATAAGACAACTTAAACCAAATAATCTACTTACTTCACGGTAGCTCTCAAAAAGATAAACGCACAGGTGAGCGGAGGAGTAGGAATAGCGCGAAGCTTATTTCTCCTTTCGGGTCGTAGTTCCTAGGAACAACCCTCCTTATACCCCAATTTATAGTTTGTTCATTTTTAGGTGAGCTGTATATCGTAAGAGACACAAATGGCAAGTTTTAAATCTTTTGTTCGAGTTGGGAACCAACAAGTTCACCGGAAGTTATTATGATAATACCTCAATTGAGAATATTATATTTTGGTATTTTTACCAATTTATGTATTTTATTTCTTGCTTATGGACAATTTTTTTTTATATTTTTGATTTTTTTTTTTGGTTTTTTTTTTAGATTTATATGATATGTACTAATAAAAAGAAAAGAAAAATATTTTTGTGTGTTTTTTTTTTTAGATGATATATTCACAATAAGACAAACTTAAATCAAACGTAGGATAACAATCGTAGCACTAGCCTCCCCGGCAGCGGCGCCAAAAATTGGTCACGCGCGAAACTCACCCCTTAAATTCTACCTATATATAATATAAGTACAACAAAGGATCAGAATCCGCGAGATCAAGAAAACCGGAAGCAGTATAGAGTGTTCCCAGGTCGTTATGTCCCAACGAGGCTAGAGATGGAAAATCGCCAAACGATTGATGATTTGTGTTTGAATGTCACAGGCAATGATTGGGCACTAAAACTGAATAAGCAAATGACCTCAAAGATGAACAAGGAAAAGAAACTAGAACAAGAATCAAAGCTAGAAAAGGGCAAAAACACTTAAAACTTTTACACTAAGGCACAAATAAGCTCTAATCAGCTTAAGACAGACAAATAAGCTAATCTAAATTTAAATAAGCAAATTAAGCATGCAATTAAGCTAAATTAAACAAGAGAAACACAACAGTACTAACAATATTAACTACCAGTACTAACTTAGAGTTAGTACTGCTAGTTATAAGTTAGTACTGTTGGCTAAAGGTTAGTACTGGTAGCCTTAACAATAAACCCAACCATCGTAAACAAGACAATAAGATAAAGCTAAAAAGAGGTCACCTAACATAATAAGCACTGAGTAATAGGATTAAGCAACTAGAATGAATTTGAAATGACAAACAAGCTAAAATGTACAAAACTGTATACATTATTTGAAAATACTTTGAAGAAAATAAATTTAAATTAAGAAACAGCAAAGGAAAATGGTATTAATTACTTATTAAAGTATGGAATTTTTAAACAAGCTGAAATAATAAGCTGATAAGCTAAATGTAACAACCGGTACTATCAGTTTTACGACAGTACTAACTTGGAGTTAGTACTGCTAGTGTTAGTTAGTACTGCTACCTTTGAAATCCAAGAAAATGAACTAGCAGTACTAACTTAAGGTTAGTACTGCTAGTTGAAAATACCCCTTAAAAATCATTTTTCTTTCAAATTAATTAAAAACAGATTATCTATCAACAAAATAAGACACTTATAAGCAATTATGATTAAGATTAAGCACTTAAATAAGCTAAAATGGCCTAGCAGTGTTAACTTATAACTAGCAGTTTTAACAAATAAACTAACAATTCTGCAATAGACAAGTAAAGTGAGAAATAGAGAGACTTACTACACCCTTACTCAAAACAGGGTCAAACAATGAATCTACAAGCTCTAGCTTGTATTAAACAAGCTAGTGAGAGTCCATAAGCCCATCCAGAACTGGCTTATCATCCATGAGTGGGTGGTGATTATTCCTCTTAACTACTAAACTTTTAAGCTCACTTAGTTTAAAACAGTTTCTAAACAAGTCCAATATTGGAGAGCTTTTGAACATAAAACAACTTAATTCGAAACTGTAACACTTGGGGATTATAAGTGATTTTAAAACTCAAACGTTGCCATTAAAACTTGAAAGGTGTTACACAGCTGAAAGTAATAACTGAAAATGAGCTAAGTTAAATTAAAAACTAAAAACTAGAAATAAAAATTTCCCCCCCCCCCTTAAGATTGTAATGTCCACAAAGGCTTACAAGAACTCTATAATATAGCCGAAGTCTTGGACTTGCAACTTGTGCTTCTTTGAGAGCAAAAACGAAGTGTGTTTGTTGTGTGAGGAGAGACTAAAACAAATCCAGCCTTTGATTTCTTTTGAGCTTCTTTGGAGACATAAAATCCAGCCTCGAAGTGCTTTGGGAATGAAAGGGATTGTCAAACATGGACTTTATAAAGCTAGGGGGGGGGGGGAAAGTAGGGTGGATGAAATGATTGGTAGATGTTGAGTGATTTTGCAGGAGAGTAAGGGAGCTAAAACAGGTGCTTAGCTGGATTTGTATTGGCGGGAAGAGGCTTATACAAGTTGGGCTGAGGCAGAGAGAGTTGAAGATGAATTAAGTGAATGTTTGGCTTTTGTTACAAGAAAACCCCTCTACATCTTTCTCTTTTCATTCCCATTTCCCCTTTCTATCTTTTTATAAATGGGTTTCCCTGATTGGCATAATCAAAACCCTAGCCTTGTGCATCCTTAATAATATAACTTAGGGTTTGCAAATTTGACACTTCCTCAAGTTATATATTCTTTGCTTTTTCTTCTTCCTCGGGAGTGACTTACTTTGATTGCTTTCGCCTTCACACACTTTCCATTCGTGTCCGGTTTTGTCGCTTTTTTGCTTGTTTTTCGTCGTTTGTAGATATCCGTTCCTAGCAACAACACAATTAGCAAAACAAGCCTATATTTGGCAATTTGTGTCCGTTTTTGGTTATTTAGCTTCGTTTTTAATGGAAAATGGTATGTGTAATTAAGCACATACCAAAATCCCCCAAACTAAGATGTTGCGTGTCCCACGCACTGCTATGAAGTAAGCAGTCGAGAAACCAAAAATCTCAAATCCCCTCGACAAGTCCCGGTTCTCACCAATTTTTATATTTACACAACTACTCTAAATTTTTTTTTTTTTTTTTTTTTTTGACTTTAAACATGTTTGACTTCCTTTATTTATCAACAATGGGATCATAGAATGAGAAACGTTCGTAGAATAATCCACGGACGTCCTGACGGATAATTTCATCGTCCCCGATTTTTTCACAAGCTCCAAGCTAAGCAATAAAATAAGATCATTGTCTTTAAACGTTTAGATTTAACTCTCATACTTATGACTTGTGAACATTTAAGCTCCCAACATGAAATATATGATTAAAGGTGTACTCCATTTTCAACTCAACTCATAATCCAACCTTATTTCCATAGTCTATTCAAGATGAATCACGACACAAAGCAACAACTTATTAGGACCTTGTAAACTGATTTTAAAAGACGAGATTTAACTGTAGAACTTTTTTGCAACATCATCATCATAATAATCATATAGTTCTTAAGCTAGGAATGCTTTGCTTAGTTTGAACACCTACCTCCTGGGCCTCGCTCCCTAGTAGTATATCACAAACAACGACCCGATGTTCTTAGTTTTGAAAACCCACCCCGTTGCCTAGCGTAGTGGGGGAAATCACAACAACACCTTCTTCCTAATTATGCTAAGGAGTCGGTGTCTTAGTTTGACACCCTCACCTAGACCTTCTTCCAAGTGGAATATCACAACACAAACCAAGATCCCTAGAAGTAAAGTAACGTCTTAGTTTAGAACCCCCACCATTCGTGGTTAGCGGAGTGGGATATCACACACATCTTTACTTGCTGCATATAATCATATGTATGCTTCAATGCATAATTTTCAATATTCATGCGTTTTTGCATCAAGACTTCATTCATGCTTCTTTGGCATTTAACTTTCGAATTTATTAAGAACAGAAAAAATCTCGCTTTAAAAAGAAATCAAGTTACAAATTTGAAGTTTCTAAAAATCATCGATTGACTTAGTTGAATTAGATTGAGCACGTAGATTAGGTGGATTAAGAAGCTAATGGGGAAAAAGCCACAAGTTTATTCATATAATTTTAGAAGAATCTTGCGTCAGACAACAAAACTTAAATTTAAACAGCTATCATTTCTTGTTCTTATCACCTTAAAATTCAATAAGCAATAGAAAACTTGAAGAGCTCGCTGAAGGAACTACTAGGGCTCAATACGCCCGAGTCGAGTCTAAAATTATTCCTCATTCTAAACACACAAAAAGAGAAAAATCAAAATCTGTGACCAAACACTTATTTATTTTTGAAATTTTTTTAAATTTTTTCATTATTTTGTGTATTGTTTTGCAAAATTTTGGTGAAAATACAAGGATTAATATACGTGGTAACTAATGCCTGCAGCGGCCACAATCAAATCGAAGATACCGACCCCCAGACCTAGCACAAACAACGTCCTCGATGTTATTGAAGGGCACCACGTTATCCTAAGAGCGATTAATAGAAGTATGCCAAATGAAAAAACGTTAGTCGATTAAGATTAGGATATCGGATTCTCAAATTGAACTGAGGATTTGAAGCTACGAGTGGATCGAATAGACAAAACCGAGAACCGTTCACAAATCCGGGCAATCCTGGAACAATAAACAACAACAACACGAAACCGGGTGATAGAAAAGACAAGAAGCTATTTCCACACAACACACACACTAAACATACAATTACAGACTACGGATAAGCATTGGTTTGCCAACCCCACGAAGCGCTTGTATTTAAGGTCGCTAAGCTTGACCCGCATCCATTGAATTATTGGACATTAGGGAATGTTTGGAGATCCGGGACTACCAATTGTGGTACGTCCCCTCCAAAGTAGTGCTTAACACGATGACCATTCACTTTGAAATTTGGCCCGTTGGCTTGAGATAGCTCAACAGTGCCGTAAGGAAAGACTTGAGTGATGGTGAATGGTCCACTCCAACGGGATTTTAGTTTGCCCGAGAAAATCTTCAATCTTGAATTAAAGAGGAGGACTCGATCACCGACGTTGAAAACGCGATTTTTGATCTTGGAGTCATGGATTCTCTTTGTTTTTTCCTTATAGATCAATGAGTTCTCATAGGCATGATCACGAAGTTCGTTAAGTTCATTGAGTTGAACTTTCCGGTGATCACCCGCAGTAGAAAGATCAAAGTTTTGCCTTGTTTTTCATCTAGGGCCCAATAGGCTTTGTGGTCAAGCTCGATCGGAAGATGGCATGCCTTTCCATACACAAGCTTGTAAGGAGTACACCCGATGGGCGTTTTGTAAGCTGTGCGGAAGGCCCATAGTGCATCATCTAGTTTGTCCGACCAGGAAGCACGGTTTTCACCTATGGTCCTTTCAAGGATACGTTTCAAACCACGATTTGACACCTCGACTTGCCCACTTGTTTGTGGATGATACGCGGTGGAGAGACGGTGAGTGACTCTATATTTGCATGACTATGCAAAATGGTCATTGCAGAATGAGTTCCGTGATCACTTAATGATAGCTCGAGGGCACCATACTGGCGAAGAGAGATTTTAGAATTTGCAAATGACTCTGGCATCATTGTGTGGGACAGCGCTTTCGCTTAGAAAGTCAACCCATTTTGACGAAGTAAGTCAACGCCACCGAATAATTTGTTCCCTCTTGACGACGGGAAACGGGCCCATTAAGTCAATGCACACCAAACCGGTCAAAGATTTCACAAACTTGGATGGAGTTTTGTGGCATCTCATCCGTTGCGAAGTTTTCCTTGTCGTGGCAACGAGTCACAGTTTTTGAACAAACTCGTAGGTAACCTTGTAAATTGTAGGCCATAAGAAAACGGAATCAAAAGATCTTTATGGCGGTTGGTTTGCCACCATGATGTCCCCGTTGGGTCCATTGTGGTAAGCCTCGAGAATGTCGAAGCTTCCTTGCCGTGCACACATCGCCTGAATCACTGAATGATCGCTACAATTATAAACAAGAAAGGGGTCCATCCAAAAAAAAGTTTCACGTCTTTGAAGAACTTATTTTTCTGTGGGTTGACATGCCCCATTCACAACGAAGTTACCCAGGTTGTAATTTGCAAAGACGGTCAAACCCACGGGTTACTGAAAATCACACGAAAAGTCACCATACTTAGCGTCTCGAGAGGAAATGTAGTTTCATTAATCTCTTAGGGTCGTGAACGTTTTTCATACGGTTTTCTAATTCGTGATAGATTTATCGGCTGCGAGGGTTTCTCGCTTCCTTTTGTGTCAAGAAACTTTAAAGACAAATTCTTGGAGGAGGAGAACCCATCGGAGCAATCTTGCTTTAGCATCCTTTTTGTCAAAGAGATACTTGAGAGCGGAATGTCCCGTATCACAATGTTTTCTTTAGTTTTTCCAAAAAAAGAAAAAAATTCAAAAGAATAAGACCGGGAATTTTTCGAATGCATACACCACGGTTAAACATTTCCTTTTCAGTCGTGGTGTAGATTAATTCAGCCTCGGTCATATCGTCTTGCTTAGCATAATGATAGGCAGAAAGTTGTTTTTCATGACGATGCCCCAAAACTCCCCTATGGCGTAATCACTTGCAAAATCGCACATAAGTACGAATGGTAATCCCCAGTTTGGGGGGGCCCCCCCCCCCCCCCAAAAAATCAAGATATCGGAGCTTCCGTAAGTTTATTCTTAAACTTTGGAAGCTTTGATGCATTCATTAGAGAAGATGAATGGAGTAATATTCATCTCGAGAAATGAGTCATCGGTCGGGATAATTTGGAAAAATCCTTTATGGAATCTCCGTCAAAATCCGCAAAGACCAAGAAAACTCCTAACTCCATTGACAGTGGTGGGAATGAGGTAATTTGGCAATGACATTCTATATTTGGCTTTGCAACCTCAATCCCATTTTAGAAATTTTTAATGGCCGAGTACAATGACCCTCAATGACCCATAAAATGGCTCTTCTCCCAGTTAAGACACATTTGGTGTCTTCACATCTTTGGCAAACCATTTTCTCAAGACGGGAGAGGCAATTTTCAAGGAATTCCCAAAGACCGAGAAGTCATCCATGAAGACATCCATTGTCTTTCAACCATGTCGTAAAAGAGGCCAACATACACCTTTTGAATGTGGCCCGGTGCATTGCATAAGCCAAAGGCATGCACAGGTAGGACCAAACGTTTCGTAAGGGACAAGTAAATGTGTCTTTTCTTGATCACGAGGGTCCAATTGGAAATTAGAAATACCGGAGAATCATCAAGTGAAATAATATACTCGATTTGCCCAGCTAATCTCACAAGCATTTGATCCATACACGGGAGTGTAAAGTGTCTTTACGGTGGCTTCATTTAACTTGTGGTAGTCAATGCATACCCTGCACACCCGGTAACCAATCGGTTAGGATCAACTCATATTTTCTTCATTTTGAACAACGGTAAATCCACTCTTTTTGGGCACACAATGTATCGGGCTGACCCATGGACTATCGGAGATTGGGTAAATTAATCCTGCGTCAAGAAGTTTTTCAACTTCTTTCTTGATGACATCGTGGATTTTTGGATTAACCCTTCTCTGATGCTGAACTGTAGGTTTATAGTCCTCTTTCCTTTAGAATTTGTGGGTACAAAATTCCGGTAATACCTGAAGTCGATAATTTTCCAAGCGATGGCTCGCTTGTGGGACTGTAATAACCTTGATCAGATCGGCCTTTTTCCCCCCAAACTTAATTCTTTAGCCAAGGTGATGACTGGTGAACTTGTTCATCTTCCAAGAATGCGTATTCACGATTGGAGAGAAATTCTTTGAGTTCAACCTCTGCGTTCATCAATCGAAGACTTGAACAGTTTTGCTCAAAAGTTTGATTTTTTCTTGGGTTTCTGGTGACCAATCTCCTTGATTTAGAATAGGATTCGGTGGTATCATTGTTCAAGAAATGCTTCTAGGATGAGAATTCCCCGTCGGGATCATAATAAGCCGGATCATACTTCCGGTGAAATGTATCATCATCTAGAGCAAGAAAACATGTGCTTTCCTCGAACAGTAAGAATGTCACTTTCTCCAAATGACGTAATGTCGGAGATGAATTAGAAAACATAGATCAAAACACGGAGAAGGAATTTCCGTATGCTACGAATCAGAAAAACCAAGACCTCTAGTGCGAGTATTTCTTCAACTGCATATCAATTACGTCAATCCGGTTTTTGCCGGTCATATGATTTGAAATTTGCCGATACCTCGAAAGTTTGATCTAGTTTGAAAGTTATGGCCTCATTGCCAACACGAAGAGGTAATTTCACCGTCATTGGCACATCGATTAATGCACGACTAGTTTTCAGAAAACACCTCCCGAGAATTAGAGGTACTCGGGGGTCTGGCTCAAATTCAACAACTACAAAATCGGCTGGAAATTGGAACTTTCCCACCAATACACGGACGTCTTTGGCGATACCGACTTAGGTGTATGTAGTGAACTATCTTCTATCTTCTATCGTCATGCAAGTTGGGGTAAGCTCGGAAAGAGAGAATCCTTCCACAAACGTGAATAACGCATAAGATGATGCTTGCACCGATAATCGGCAAGGCATTGCATGTGTTTTAATGCAAGAAAATTCACATGGGATAAGGAATCATCGGGGTCTCCAGTTTTCTAGGCAAACTTGAAAGGATGACCGCCGAGCAAGTTTCGTTCAATTTTGCCATTTCACTCAATTTCTCTTGTTTCCAAATTTAAAGGTGCATTTAAATTGAGGCCAAATTTAGGCCATAAGAGTCAAAGCATCCAAAAAGCTAATTTCGAAATTCATATCTTTGAAGATTTCATAGAATTTCTCAATTTGTTCGTTAGCTTTTTCCTTGCGCCTTTCATCATTTCTTCTTGATGGAAATGGAATTGATGCTTTAGGAATTGGAGTATCAACAGGAGAAACATTTGGCTCAGGATTTGGATTACGAGACTGAATTTGAACAACAGGAGGTTTTTGGAAGGACGTCTTCGGTGCTTCCGTTATTAGCAGGAGGCATCGTGTCCTTTGTCACCTCAATCGTTGTCATGATAACCTGCCTTCGGTCCTTGGATGCGTAACACCACTTCTGGGTAGTGAATACCCATTTAAAATCCTTGCCTTGGGTTGTTAACAGTGTTACCCAGGAAGAGTTCAGCACCGGAAGTAGAGCTGTATTACCGTTAACAAATTTTGAAAGCATGTCGGTCCAAATTTGCCATTTGGGAATTGCAGTTTTTGACCGTTGTTTTGCATGTTTCGTCAACACTAGCATCATTGGCCCGTGACATATCACTTCAAATTCCGAGTTTTTGACACACCGTGTGTCTGAGGAGCAGGTCCTTGATGAGCTACCGGTTGATTGACCGGAGGTCGATAAATCTGAACCTTGGTTGAAATTGTTTCCTCTGTTTTGATTGAAGTTGTTTCCTCGATTGAAATTGTTTTTGACTATTTGTATGAGGATTCTGAAATAGGAAGGAAAACCAGGAGTTACGAATTTGATTTGAGACCATCGAAGGTCGATAACCTAATTATCTTGGTTTAAGTTGCCGCAACGGCTTGGGACCCAATACTCCTTGGATTTTATCATGGTAAAATGTTGCTATTAGTGCTGGACAGTTTTGATAAAAATGACCCCCCCCCCACAATTACACAACTTTGTTTCAAACCGCTTTATACGGGGGCGGAAGCTGGGGTTTGTTCATTCTGTCAGAGAATCAATGCACGAACCAAATGTCGTTAGAGTTCAGCAACATTAGATGAGATTGCTGGGGTTGGAAGAGCTTGTACTCAATTTAGCTTACACACTTTGTTTCCTTGATTGACGTACCTTAGACTTTGCTCTCGAAGATTTTTAAAACATTCTCGAGCACTTTGATCTAAGAAAGTTACCACCAGCATCAGAGTTTCAAATGAATCTTGATCAATAAGTTTAGGCATTATAGAATGTATCGAGTTGTGCAATTCTGAAAACCCATGATGAGGGCAACCCCTTAAAAGATCATGAAGCGATCCAAGCCTCACAAAACGTCTCATCAAATTTTTGCTGAAATCACTCGAGATTTCATTTCTGAGATTTTGGTCTTTTAGAGGGAGGAAGAATTTGTTAATAAATTCGTAACAAAGATCATCCCATTTTTCAATCGACCGAGTGGGTTTCTTTTTCCAGCCATATCCGGGCTGCCCCTTCGAGGAGAATGGGAAAAGCATAAGTTTATACCATACGTTATTTGGATACGCTTGGGATCTTCATCCGTAAGAAGAGATCTTGTTGAAATAAAGGAGGTGTAGCATGTGGGATTTTCTTTATCATTTCCAAAAATTGCTTGTTTTGGACATGATTCCCAAGACCATCAGCTTGATTTCAAAGTTATTACACGTGAATTTCCCGGAATACGACGATCGTCATCCATCGTAACCCTCAGGTGGGATGCTTCGAGCAATTCGCCATAGACAATTACAGCTATCGTAACTATGGGAGGATTATCAGGTTTCTCAAGATTGGATGATTCAACAGAAGTTGTCGGACTTTGAGAGGTTGTCGACGTTTACGGGCTTGAGAACGAGTGCGCATGCACAAAATAGAAATATAAAAAGAAAATTTACACTAATTTTTTTTTTTTGGCTTTTTCAATGATTTATTCACAATTGATTTTAACGGACAATGAGATAAGACAACTTAAACCAAATAATCTACTTACTTCACGGTAGCTCTCAAAAAGATAAACGCACAGGTGAGCGGAGGAGTAGGAATAGCGCGAAGCTTATTTCTCCTTTCGGGTCGTAGTTCCTAGGAACAACCCTCCTTATACCCACTTTATAGTTTGTTCAACTTTTCAAGGTGAGCCGTACGTCGTAAGAGACACAAATGGCAAGTTTTTAAATCTTTTGTTCGAGTTGGGAACCAATAAGTTCACCGGAAGTTATTATGATAATACCTCAATTGAGAATATTATATTTTGGTATTTTTACCAATTTATGTATTTTATTTCTTGTTTATGGACAATTTTTTTATATTTTTGATTTTTTTTTTGGTTTTTTTTTAGATTTATATGATATGTACTGATAAAAAGAAAAGAAAAATATTTTTGTGTGTATTTTTTTTTTTGTAGATGATATATTCCAACATAAGACAAACTTAAATCAAACGTAGGAAACAATCCGTAGCACTAGCCTCCCCAGTGCAGCGTGCAAAAATTGGTCCACGCGCGAAAACCACGCCCTTAAATTCTACCTATAATATAAGTAATGAAGTACATACAAAGGATCAGAATCACGCGAGATCAAGAAACCGGAAGCAGTATAGAGTGTTCCCAGGATCGTTAGTGTCCCAACGAGGCTAGAGATGGAAAATGACAAAAAACGATTTGATGATTTGTGTTGAATTTCACAGTCAATGATTGGGCACCTAAACTGAATAAGCAAATGACCTCAAAGATAAACAAGGAAAAGAAACTAGAACAAGAATCAAAGCTAGAAAAGGGCAAAAACACTTAAAACTTTTACACTAAGGCACAAATAAGCTCTAATAAGCTTAAGACAGACAAATAAGCTAATCTAAATCTAAATAAGCAAATTAAGCATGCAATTAAGCTAAATTAAACAAGAGAAACACAACAGTACTAACAGTATTAACTACCAGTACTAACTTAGAGTTAGTACTGCTAGGTTTAAGTTAGTACTGTTAGCTAAAGGTTAGTACTGCTAGCCTTAACAAAACACAATTAAACAAGAAATAAGCAAATAAGCTAAAACAGAAGGTCACCTAACCTTAATAAGCACTTAGTAATAGGAATAAGCAACTAGAATGAACTGAAATGACAAATAAGCTAAAAAGCTACAAACTGATACATTATTGAAAATACTTTGAAAAGGAAAATAAGTTTAAATAAGCAAACAGCAAAGGAAAATGGTTTAATCTACTCTAAAAAGCTAAGGAAATTTTAAACAAGCTGAAATAATAAGCTGATAAGCTAAAATGAACTACCAGTACTAACAGTTTTAACTGACAGTACTAACTTGGAGTTAGTACTGCTAGTGTTAGTTAGTACTGCTACCTTTGAAATCCAAGAAAATGAACTAGCAGTACTAACTTAAGGTTAGTACTGCTAGTTGAAAATACCCCTTAAAAATCATTTTTCTTTCAAATTAATTAAAAACAGACTATCTATCAACAAAATAAGACACTTATAAGCAATTATGATTAAGATTAAGCACTTAAATAAGCTGAAATGGCCTAGCAGTGTTAACTTATAACTAGCAGTTCTGCTGAAAGTAAGAATAATAAGAGAAAGAGAGATAGACTTACAAAACCCTTCAAGGGAATGTCAGAAACCAAAACGAGTAAAGGATGCAGCTTATCACAAGGAAAAGATGTTATTGTGTAAACAAGAGGAAGCTGGGGTTCAGTTGAATGCAGAACAAGCTGATTGGAAGGATGATACTGATGATGAGTCTGAAGAACAGGAATTGGAAGCACATTATATGTACATGGCACAACTTCAAGAGGTTACTCCAGATTCAGTTGACACTTCTGGACCAATCTTTGATGATGAGCCAATGCATAAGGTACAAAACAATAATGACAACTATAATGTGTTTGCCATGGAAAATGAACATCCTGAGCAACCTGAATCTAGTAATGACATATATCTGGCGGAACAAGGTGACACCAATATCACTATTGATTCATCGGATATATGTTATGATAGAGCTCAGGATGACCAGGATGAAACTGATGATCTTGATCAAGAACGTGATTTGCTTGCTTCTTTAATTCAGAAACTAAAATGTGAAATTGATGACAGCAAAAACCGAAATAAATTTTTGGAATCATCAAACAAGGAGTTAGTTGATAAATTGAAAGGTGAAATTGAAGATTTCAAAACTAAAAATAAAAGTTTAGAATCATCAAATAACCATTTCAAAGAAGCAAACAATGAACTGTCCAAGACTAATCAGTTGATGTTTAAAGACCTTAAGAAGTTCCAAGCGGAACTTGATAAGTATAAGGATGTGAATTATGCGTCAAAGGTGGAAATTGATTGTGCAAAAGCTAAAGGGGATTTAATGTCATACAAAATCGATTTTGAAAAATCATCTAATGCATATACTCAACAAATAAATGATTTAAATCAAACGATTTCGGATATGAAAAAGGAGCTTTGTGCACATCAAGAAACCATCTCCATAATGTCACAAGCAAAAGAGGCTCAGATTAAGCTTTACAAAACTCGTGAAGACAAGGAACTTGATAAAGTCATTGCTTTAGAAAACAAAGAAAATCAGTCAAACGTATTTCTGAAAGAACGTGAACAGTATTTTGAAATTCAAGACTTGAAAGCTCAATTACAAGACAAAGGAATTGCAATAAGTGAGTTGAAGAAACTCATAGAAAAGATGAAAGGAAAATCTGTGGAAACTAAGTTTGAAAAATCATCGGTTATTCGACAACCGAATGCTTTTAAAAGTCAAAGACAATCCATTTTAGGTAAACCAGCTATTTTTTCAGATTCTCTTGCAAAGAAAGATTTCTCAAAGTCAAAGCCAGTTACCACACAAAATGTGTCTAATGATTTTTCAAAACCAGTCACTGCACAGATTTTGCCTCAGAATATGTTGCCAATTGTCAAGAACACAAATGTGATTGCACCAGGAATGTATAAAGTGCACACAAAGCCTAATCAAACTAGAACACCTCAGTTGCATCAAGACATTAGGAAACCTAACAAACGCGTGTCTTTCTCTACAGGAGTAATTCCCAATACTAGTGTTAGCAGACCACAGCTTAAGAGCAATCATCTGGAAGATAGAGTCATGTCTAACAATAGTCAAGGGAAGAAGCAAGAAGTAGAAGACCACCGTAGGAAGTTTAAGTTTTCAAATAATAAAACGTCTGTAACTGCGTGTAATGACAGTTTGAATGCTAAGACCTCGAATGTTAACTTTGTCTGTGTTACTTGTGGAAAGTGTGTGCTGAATGACAATCATGATTTGTGTGTTCTACATTATATCAATGGCGTGAATTCTAGGACTAGACAACCAATGGCTGTGCCTGTTAGTACTAGAGAACCCAAGAATAATGTGAACCAATCTGTTGCAACATTCAGTAAGAAAACCGTTGCAACAGACTCCACTGTCAAGAAATCTAGAAACATAACTAGGAAGTTATATGAGCAAGTTAGTAAGACATGCAGTTGGTGGTATCCTAAGTATACTCCACCCGGATATAATTGGAAACCTAAGTCTCAAAAAGGAAATGTTAACCCAAACGTTAGTATGCCTCTAGGAAATGCATCTAGAACTGCTAATATTTTGGAACATAAGACTCCTAGGTGTTCCACTGTGTCCAATACTCCATCGTCTTCTAATTCTTTTGCAGCTCGTCGAGATAGTTCTATTCATCGTAGACTCTGGGTGCTCAAAGCACATGACCGGAAATCTCAAACTTCTAACTAATTTTGTGGAGAAATTTCTGGGAACGGTGAAGTTTGGAAATGATCAAATTGCACCAATTCTTGGCTATGGAGATCTGGTTCAAGGAACGATTACTATCAAAAGGGTTTATTACGTCGAAGGGCTTAATCACAATTTATTCTCCGTTGGTCAATTCTGTGATGCGGATTTGGAAGTTGCTTTTCGGAAGTCTACATGTTATATCCGTGATTTGAAGGGAAATGATCTTCTCACAGGTTCTCGTGGCACAGATTTGTATTCCATTTCTCTGCAAGACTCAACAACTCCCAATCCAATTTGCTTAATGGCTAAAGCAACATCGTCTCAAGCATGGTTATGGCATCGTCGTCTATCTCATTTAAACTTCGACACCATCAACTTGCTTTCAAAGAATAATATTGTGAATGGCCTTCCAAAGCTAAAATTCGTCAAAGATCATCTGTGTTCTTCTTATGAGCTGGGGAAAGCAAAAAGAAAGTCTTTTCACACTAAGACTACCTCGAGCTCAAAAAGACGGTTACAACTTCTACACATGGACTTATGTGGTCCAATGCGGGTAGAAAGCATTAATGGAAAGAAGTATGTTCTCATAATTGTTGATGACTACTCCCGATATACCTGGACTCACTTCTTGAGGTCCAAAGACGAAACACCTAGAGTTCTCATTGATTTCCTCACACTTGTCCAAAGAGGACTTCATGCTCATGTTACAACAGTTCGAACTGACAAAGGCACGGAATTTTTAATAAAACTCTTCATGCATACTTTGCAAAAGAGGGAATACGACACGAAACGTTATTCATTTAATAGAAACTAGCGACTTGACTGATACATTGTCACGTTTTCAGGCTTGGCACGTGGTCTATAAAAATGTCACAGGACCTTGAATAGGACTATTTGGACTGTTTTAATATTTCCCCCGTGGGTAGCTTTCGTCTAGCTCTCCAGGAATGTCGGTTACAGCTAAGTTTCGAGCTCGGAAAGAAGGTGAGCAAAAACAGAAGGTACAAAGAATGTCTTTAGCTAAAAACCACATTACAACAAACGATGGATGAAATACTGGTATTTCAGTCAATCTTCTTTTAAAATTATTGTTATGGTTTGTGAAATATATTCAACTTAAACCAATTGACATTTTTGTTGTAGCGCAGGCGAAGCAACCTGCATGAGTGTTGTTAGGCCCAATAGTAGAGGAGAAGTCCTTAATGAATCAGTAGCAAGGAATACAAAGTTTAGTTCCAACACAAGTTAAGTCAGGGCCAAATCTAGCTAAGAGATGGACATTGATAGCATGTTAGGCTTTATTGAGGCGTATGTGAAGGAATTTTCTGATATCCATTTTTACAAGCTGCCATATTAGCTTTATATGTCTATAAATTATTGGGATTTTATAAAAGTTGCAAGTGTTATGTTTAACTCCATAACTAAATTAATTTAAATCTAACAAAGCTCACAACTTTTGGCCATGAAACAATTTGCGTGTACACTTGAAAATTTAGCTCTTATCATTGCAAAAAGAGATTACATTCTCCAATTATTTCACTATGGAAAACTACCCACGTATCTCATACGGATTCAGTCGGATTCTATAGCCGCATACCTTGACTTTTGTGGTCAAAATATGATGTAGAAGATGTATAAAGGTGCTTTATATTTCTCGATTTGCATACTTATATATGATCCTGAATTCACTTAAAAAGATAATGACCGTGAACAAATCTACCTTTAGCTTATACATGAAAAATAAGTGGATGAAATAACTTTGTCATGGAAATGAGATTTGTATATACTTCGAAACATAAAACTAAAGTTTTGTAACTAGATTTCAAGGAAAGATTTGGCCATTAAATTATGGTCAACTGTTCCGTAAGGAAATTTATTATTCGACTTTGTTGTTATTTACGACGTTGTGACTTATTTGATGGCATAACTGTATTGTTGATTTGATAGAGGCTATAAGTGCAAGGGTTGTAGATAGCAACATGTATCCTAGGCTCATAGCAATGCAAAGGATGGGGGTTGTGGACAATTATGGGAGAATACACAGATTTTCAGTTGCCACTATTGTATGTACTGAACTCATCTTTTTAGTTGCCATTGTTGTCTGTACTGAACCCATCTTTTTAGTTTTTTCCTACTTAATCATTCTTTGCGCTAAATTTTTACTTCTGTTGCAATGACAATACACATATGCTTTAGTGAATACATTTGTTTTACGGTGCTTATTTTTTGTGATGATATTTTATAATAAGTTAGCCTCCACCGCAAAGCACATACTACAGTAGCTAAATACCCTTTGAGACTAAGTTAACCCCCGCCACAACGCACGGGCAATAAGCCAACTTGTTTTGTCACAAAGACAAAAATCCCTAAACCTCATTTCACTCTCTAGATAAAAATTTACACGCACATAAACACACAATCAAAATTTATTATCAAATCGACTTAAAAACATTTAACAATTGTACATTTCATTATAAATCTTCATCTTCGATCCTAACTTTTCATAATTCAGGATCAATTCAAGGTTTTTTGTTAGAATTTAAATTTAAAATCATCAAATAACAGACGATTGGTTTAGATATGAATCATAATTTGATTAGGGATGACGAAAATCAATTTATGATGAAGAAAATTGATAGTGTATTAGCGTTTTAGCCCAATAGCTAAAGCTCATAATCCTACAAAAAGTTGCCTTGAGAACCCATCTACTGGGATGATAGTTATCCTCCTGGGCCGCTATCGTACTATGGACATGCCTAAATACCTCATTGGTGCAGAGGTAGTTCGACCGGCATTTCGCTATGGTGTATGAACGGTACCTCGTACAAAGATCCCCCCACACAAAGAGCCAAGAATATACCATCTCAAGATAGTCGAATCACATCTAACGGGTCACGCATAAACCTAAATGCATCCAATAAATACACATGAATTAAAGTCATCTTCTACATTTAGCACACACAATACTCTAATTATACGTGTTACCCTAGCTCAAGATAAAGAATATATTAAGCGTCCTACCACACAAGGTAAACTGAATACAATTAGCATCATCTCACACCTTAAACCTTAACTGATCCTTGCATTAAGTATCATACATAAACATGGTGCCATCCATAGGACCATGACATAAACAACACCATCGGTTCCATTTTCGACATCAGAAAACCCTAAATTTCACTTTTTCTTTGCAAACACGGGAACTTATTGGGGATAGTCTACACACGATTAGATATACTGCCTGTTAATGTTAATTAATCCAAGTATTCCTATTATAAATTGAAAACCGGATTTTGCACATCAATTGTTATCATTGATTTTAGTTAAGATTGAAAAAAAGTGTGCATTTAGCTTTTACAAGATATTAACTTTGTGTAAATTAACCAAATTGACTATATAACATTTTACAAAGTAAAATCTATTATTGCTAAAAATAGTGATTGTTGCGACTTGTGAGTAGCTAACACTATTGATAAGTAGAGTGATTTAAATATATTTTCATCACAAATTTGTATGTTGACTCTTTACCACACAAAATCATTTTAATACAAAAATGTAGACAATTGGCAACTCAAGTGTGTCAAACATCTCACTTTAGTTTCGTTTAATCTTTTTAGTTTCATTAAATGAGCTAAACAACATTTAATCTTATAAAAAGATATTGCGGGCAATCTAGATAATTTATTCAATGGCACGCACATAAAAGTTATTGAAGAAGTGTTATATGAACCATTTAAATCTATTCATTAATATTTGTAAGAATATTATAATTTAAATTTTGACTCGAAAAACACTAAATTAGAGAAGGTCTACTCAAATATCAATTATGCTTCACACAAATTTAAATTACCAAAGTGATATGATTAGTTATTATTAATTGATCCCTAAACTTAATCACTACAACTAAATGAAAAATACATCGTCACATTTGAGACTATACGTAACATTAAACTCGCCGTAACGCGCGGGCAAAAGCTTGTAAAAACACAAAAACTAAAAATTGCGTTCAGTCAAAAAATTACAAGGTATGCAAAGAATATACCGGCCTAGTATAACACATATAGATCCGTCGAACACATATCTAAAAGTTAAGTTCATTGAATGAAAAGCATATTAATATAAATTATTAGTATTATCGGTGCATGTTCATTTCGTATTTTAGTTTAGAAGAAAAATTATAAGTTCGATAATTAACATATGGTTGAAGGCAAAGTTAAAACGGATCGGGTTGATAAATATGCAACTTAAGATTTTCATTATCTCCGTTAAGTAATGGTACAATTTGTTTATGTTATAAGCCTTTTATTTTTGTGTTATAAAGGATACATATCACTATATCAGTATCATTTTGTACCAATAAGAGCATTATTTATATTTACGGAACTACTCGTAATACTTTGAATTGTTCAAGAGAAATAAATACTACCACTACAAGAAATATGAGAACAGGTGACGGACTTTTCCCCGGCAACATATGTCGCTGGGGAATATGCACTAAACGACAAAAATAGATCCTACGTGGCACCAATTCTCGTAGAAAATTTAGTCAAAGTATTCTGAACTTTTCCCCGGCGACATGTCGCTGGGGATTCATTTGTTTATTTTTAAAAAGATAATTAGTGTTAATTACGTTTGCTGTGACTTGGACAAACATTAAAAAGAGGTTTCCCTGACGACATGTCGCCGGGGAAAGTATTATTAAAAATTATAAAGTTTTATTAATATATCACAAATATATCAAAAATAAAAAAGATGTTTCCCCGGCGACATGTCGCCGGGGAAAGTATTATTAAAAATTATAAAGTTTTATTAATATATCACAAATATATCAAAAATAAAAAAAAGATGTTTCCCCGGCGACATGTCGCCGGGGAAAGTGTTATTAAATTTTTTTAGAGTTTTATTAATATATCACAAACAACTCACAACTATATTTTTTACTAAAAGTTTTATTAATATATCAAAACTATATTTATTAAAAAACTAGAGTTTTTAATAATTAATATTTAAAAAATATATTATTTAAAATTATTTGATATAAAATAATTTCGCCGGGGAAAACGTTTGACTTTGTTGACTTTTAATTAAACTACGTTTTTTAGATTTGTTTCGGTCCGATATTCCGTATATTTTAACAAAAAAATATATATATGTTTTTAAGGTGATATCGTTATACATAAACACATTCATATCGTTATACATCAACACATTCATATCATAAAAGTTTAAACAAAGTCTTCACATACAATAAATAAAACATACGAATTACATTGCAAATGACAAACTACTCGAAATCATACGAATTACATTGCACATGACAAACTACTCCAAATCAAGTTTTTCCATTTCATTGAGAACTTCGTGAAATAGTGCAGCCGAATTAACTGTATGTTGTTCCGGATGCATATGCATTTCCATTGTTGCCTTGAGTACACTTATCTTTCCACGCAAGTGCTTGCAGTTTGAGCACTCTCTATTTCTTGAAGATCCTAGAGAATAGTTTGTAGGTGTTGAAGGTCCAGAAGAATAGCTTGGAGGCGTTGAAGGTCCTGAAGAATAACTTGGAGGTGTTGAATGTCCTGCAGAGTAACTTGGAGCTCCAGGAGAACTCATCAATTCACGAAGTCGGGTCTCTTTCCATAAAAAAAATCCACATCCAAAATGTTTCGGAGGCTGTTAAATAGTAAAGAAATCAATTCTTTTAACAACTAACCAGAATATTTATATATTACACAAATAAAAAACATGTGATTGTTCACCTTTGATTTTGGACATGCATAGTATAGTTTACCGTAACTCTCAGGTTTATACGATTGTCGGAGAACTACATCTCCTTCTGCACACCTACACGCAAAAGCTTCATGTGGCACCATGTAAACCATCTTTTTGTGGTTGTGATGTTAAGAGTGTGTGATATGTTTGTGGTTGTGATAGTATCTGCTTTTATGGTATAAAAGATTATTTGGCGGGGGTATTTGGCGGGAGTATTTGGCGGGAGTTTTTGGCAGGAGTATTTGGCGGGGGTATTTGGCGGGGGTATTTGGCGGGAGTATTTGGCAGGAATCTAATGAACACACCTTAAAAATGTATTCAAGACATAATGTAGAACCATAACATATCGACTCGTCCGTTGAACGTCTAATGTATAACCCTAACATATCGACTCATCCGTTGAACCTCTAATGTATAACCCTAACATCTCGACTCATCCGTTGAACCTCTAATGTATAACCCTAACATCTCGACTCGTCCGTTGAACGTCTAATGTATAACCCTAACATCTCGAATCATCCGTTGAACCTCTAATGTATAACCATACCATATCGACTCGTCCATTGAACGTCTAATGTATAACCCTAACATCTCGACTCGTCCGTTGAACGTCTAATGTATAACCATACCATATCGACTCATACGTTGAACCTCTAATGTATAACCCTAACATCTCGACTCGTCCGTTGAACGTCTAATGTATAACCATACCATATCGACTCGTCCGTTGAACGTCTAATGTACAACCATAACATATCGACTCGTCCGTTGAACGTCTAATGTATAACCATAACATATCGACTCGTCCGTTGAACGTCTAATGTATAACCATACCATACCGACTCATACGTTGAACCTCTAATGTACAACCATAACATATCGACTCGTCCGTATGTTTCATCCTTGGTAGCTAAAAAAATACCCAACTAAATCTGCTGAAATCATCAGTCACAACCAAACAGTACCTTTTCTTGTTAATACTTTCTACAGAGACAGGTCCAAATAAGTCCATATGAAGTAATTCTAGGGGCTTTCTGATGATTCTTTCTAACTTGGCCTTACAGGAGGCCTTGTGTTGCTTACCCTTCTTGCAGGCAACACAAGTGTGGTCATTCACAAAAACTTTTGAAGGTAAACCTCTAACTAGGTGACCTTTAACAAGTTTGTTTATATTTTTGAAATTCACATGACCTAATCTCCTGTGCCATAATTTAGACTCATCTGCTGTTGCATTTGCATATAAACAAGTTATACCTCCAGAGGGAACAATGTTCTTTAAGTCCAAGCTGTACACATCATCCTTTCTAGGAGCTCTAAGTACAACTTGACTTTCATCAAGAAGCTTAAAGCTAGGAGACAAGATAAGGCATTCAGACTCAGTAAAAAGGACACTATTTTTCTTGTCACACATTTGTGAGACAGAGAAAAGGTTAAACTTAAGTTCATCTACAAAATAAACATCATCAAAGTCTAAATTAGCAGTTTTGATTTTACCTTTACCCGTTATTTTACCTCCTTTGGGATCACTTCCAAAAGCCACAAAGCCTCCATTGTAATCTTCATAGTCTGAAAGATAAGCTTTGTTGCCAGTCATATGGCTAGAGCAACCACTATCCACCACTGCATGATCCTGTAACAAGATCTCTGGATTGCCCTGCACAAAAAGTAAGAGAATTAGTATCTCTTAGGGATCCAAGCCATTACAGACTTGGAAATCCCTTTTGGGTCAACATACTCAACCTTCTTGAGCATGAATGATCCACTGTATTTGGACATATGATCCAAGTAATTTCCTTTAGGCTTCCAAACCTACCTTGACCTTTTAAGGTCAGTATCCATCTTACCCTTACCAGTATTAACTACTGCTCTTGTCCCAACAGTAGTCATATTTTGAACCCCAAAAGTTTTAACATCTTGTTTTAAGTCTTTGGGTCTAAAAGCTGGTTTTGTGTAGTAAGACCTCTTGATAGGTGAATATGAGCCTCTTGGTCTTACATTGTCCATTCTTGGGTAAATTGGTCTAATAACATCACTAGTTTGTGCTATTTTTGGAGCAAATGGTCTAACAGTACTAAAAGGCATAGCAGTACTAACTGGCCTAGCAGTACTAACTTTGTGAACTGCTCTTTTCTCATTTTGCTTAACAGGAGTAATCAAACCTGTTCTTGTTAGTACTCCTGATGGGACAAAAGTCTTTCTTAAATGAGGGTATTTTGATGATTAACCCTTTTAGTATTATCCCATACTGGTTTGTCCACCCTTGGACCAGTATTAACCATAGTTTTTAGCTTAGGTTCTTGACTTTGTTTGTCATGAAAATTACAATCTTTGATCAAATGGTCACTACTTTTACTGATAAAGCAAGCTTTTATTTTCTTAAAACCAATTCCTTGTTTCTGACAAGTTTGACCAATTTTATCAACTCTAGTTTTAACTATTTGAGTCTCATTAGTCTTAACAGGACTAACTGTTTGCACTTC
>BQNB010060903.1:0-36725 GCA_026074375.1 Tanacetum coccineum
CTGTCGGTACTAAGTATAACTGACAGTACTAACTATTGTACTGTCGGTACTAAGTTAAGAAAACATTAATCCTAACAACTTTTCCCAAATTTTTTAGATTTTCCCGTATTGTTTAGTATTTTTTATCATTTAATTTCTTTAAAATTGTTTTTAATTCATTAAAAATTAAATAAAAATCAAAAAAATATAATTTTTTTAGAAAATTTTATTTTATCATTTTGCACCTAGGAAAATTAAATTTGTTTTTGTAGGGTTAATTTTGTAAAATTTGGTTTTTTAAAAAACGGGTTTCGATCCCGTTCTCATTTTTAGGGTTAAAATCATTGTTTGCTTTCGTTTTTAGGTTTTCTTTAATCGTTTTTGCATTTTAATCATAGAATTAGGAACCCAACCTAAAAATCTTTAATCATTCAAAAACGCGATCACGAACGTTCTCGATTTTCAATTCACACCTCGTCGGGAGAACGACCCAGGGGATTTTGATTTTCCTTTGGTCAAAAGGAATTGATTTGAATCTCTTGGAATTCTTACTATACTATATTATAATTGAATTATAATTTTGAAATTATACTTATATATTTATTATAATTTATATATACAAAAAGGTTAATTTTAAGGTTATCACTCAAAGATAAACGTTAGTCGATAAGATTAGGATATTGGATTCCCATAATGAAGCTGAGGATTTGAAGCTCGAGTGAACGAAGGACAAAACCACGAGCACGAGAGGCTTCAAAATCCGGGCAATCCTGGACAATAACACAAAACACAAAACACGAGAAAGGAAGAGGCGAGCCTCCTCACAACACACTTATTCATTACTACTAGTAATATCATATTAGGATAAGCATGGGTTGCCACCCACGAAGCGCTTGTTTTAGGTCACTAAGCTTGACCCGTTCCCCCATACTTGAGCTGGTCAAGGGGGATAGAAATGGAGACACGGAACATCCAAAACACGGATGTCCGCTCCATGAATCAACATCGGGCTTTTTTGATGAAAAAGCTTGGAAGCTTTAAAGCCCCGATGTGATGAAGAAGGAGGAGATTTCTCCTTTGAAGCAAGAACACCGTGATTGAAAACTTTGTCTTTATTTTCGGATGAAAATGGAAGTAAAGTATCAATCACGGGGGAAAGAGTAGCAAGAAATCTTGTGGATTCGACTTTAATGCATATCCCCGGATCGTAAATCTTGTTTCTATCTCCAGAAGGAGAAGAAACATCAAGATCGGATCCGAGATCATTATGAGAAGGAATGAAGTCAAAATCCATATGAAGGGTGGGATGGGTGGGAAAAATATTAGGCACATCAACGGGGATGTCTTCCACCACATCAATGGTTGAATCTCCCGAATCGGGATAATCAACATGAAATGATTCGAACTCGGGAAGGGAAGTAGAATTATCGTCACCTTCCGAGTCGTAATCATCACTCTCAATACCCGGTGGTATTGAGTCATCCGGACCGGGAAATATATCGATCTCTTCCCTAAGAGAGTTACTATCCTCAACGGGGATAGGAAATGTGGGAAGAGACTCGATGATCGTATTTGGATTAGCATGAAAATCTTCCGGCGGACGGGGAGATGAATTATCGTATAGCAACCTCTCCAAAAGACTAATATATTCCTCGTGCTCTCTATTAACAATTCTTGGAGGAATTGTTATGAGTTCATCCACGGCGACCTCAAACTAAGAGAGAATCACTCTTGGGAGAGAAGCCATCATAGTATCACGATTGAATAATAATCAAGAAGATAAGACTCGGTATTACAACGTCATTTTTCGAGTAGAAATCGAGGTCTTCATTATGAAGCGATTAAACTCACTAGAAATATTTCCTCGCATAGATCAACAAGAGGGGTTCGAATAAGTTTTAAAACTCATTTCGTGGAATAGACCTCCTCATACTAACTCGTCCAATCACTAGAGGTAGAATCGTCAGAAGAGAGGATTGGAAACGTTAAAAATTTTACGTTTGAGAAGCATCACACTCCACATTCGATCTCGGAAAAATCCTCGTACTTCTGGGATTGGGATAAGGTTCTCATCACTAGACTTTATTAATTCGTCCGATTCCGTTTTCAGAATAGTGCTAAGATGCTCATCCCTCATACTTAGAGAGTTATCGGGCTTCTCGGTTGGTAAGACGGGTGTGATTGCAATAGTATACTCCTCGTTATCATTATCATCATCATTGTTGCAGAAGGCAGGACGATTCCAGTTTGGAGTATTAATAAAATCAGCCAACTCCTCGTTTATACTTTGCAAATCTTGAAGAAGTTTGTTAAGCAATTCTTGTACATCCTCGGGTTGAGCATGCTTAACTTTAAAAAATTTATCCCAAGCTTTTATTAAAACCTTCAGTGTTTCCCTAAAAGAAATATGATTAAACTTCTTTAAAAAGTTTTGTATCGATTTCATTAGGTCTTCTCGGGCTTGCAAAGTTTCCATTCTCATTTCTTGAGGAGTTTGATGAATGACGGGAAATTGCGGGGGTTGAAATTGGTCAAAATCGGAAGAATTAGAATCGTGAAAATTTTGATTCATCGGTTGTCCACACCCCACACACTGCTGGCACGTACATAGATAACAATAAAAGCCATCACATGGTTGTCCACACCCCACACACTCACATTGGTTATACGAAGACATGTCAAAGAATTAAACAAATAAGAGGGTAACGAAGATAATAATTAATCGAATAAGAGGACAGAGAAGATTATTTATAGCAAAATACATAAGAAAGAAAAATATTTTTGTTAACCGATAATCGAACAAGTGTACGAAAGCTCTTTAGAAAACGCACAAAGAAGCGGAGGAGCGGGTAAGCGCGAAGCTATTAAAAACCTTCTCCTTTCGGGTCAAAGTTTGTCGGATCGACCCTCCTTATACCTCTCTTATAGTTTGTAATATATAGGTGAGCCGAATTCACAAGTGACACAACGGTCAATTTTGTTGTTTTTCGATTTTTTTGGTATTTTTGATTACTTGAAAATATTCACAAAAGAAAACGATAACTTCACGGGGAAGGGTCTTCAAGGCACAACAAACTTCAACTCGATATTCGTAACACGACCTCCCCGGCAACGGCGCCAAAAATTAACAACTTTGAAACTAACCTTTTAATATATATAATATACATATATAAATATATAATAAGGATAATCTCAAAATATCAAATAATAAGTAATTCCGTGAGGCTTTTTAAAGAAGGATTTTACTTTTAACCAAAGCAAAACCTTAAAAAAAACCTTCCCAGGTCGTTTCCCGACGAGGCGTGAATTGAAAATAGAGTATCGGTTTCGAATTTATGCTTGAATAATCAAGAGTTTGATTTGGTTATCTAAATCTACTGGAAAAAGCAAGTAAAGGAAAACTTAAACCTAAAACGAAAGCAAAAACGAAATCAAAATCGTTAACGAAACGTAAAAACGCGACTCGAAAACCTAAAACATGAAATTTTAACCCTACACATGAAAATTTAATTTTTACAAGTCCTAAATGATAAAAGAAAATTTAAAAAAAAAGAATTATATTTTTTTGACTTTTATTAAATTTAATATGAATTAAAAACAGTTTTAATAAAAAAAATTAATTAAAAATACTAAACGAAGTTGGAAAATTCTTAAAAAATGCAGGAAAATACTTTAAGCTATATAGAATGCAAGAAAAATAAGAACTATGAAAAACAGCTTATAAATAAGCTGTAAATAAGCTACAATGGGCTGATAAGCAAAAAGGCTAAAGAAGGGGTAAATAATTAATTGTGCAAACACTAACAGGTGACAAGTCCCAAGGGCAGTGGTAGTGTGTGGTGGTGTTAAATACGTTGGCATGATAAAGGGGAGGTCACAGGTTCGACCCCTGTGACCTCTCTTTTTTTAAAAACATTTTTTTTGTTTTTCTTTTTAACAACCTATACAATAAGCTCAAATGACAATCTTTCAAAAAGAAACTTTTTATAAATCTAGCAAATAAGCCAGGAATAAGCAGAATTAAGTTGACAGATTACTACAAAAGGCTTTAAGAAACTTAGCTAAACAGCTTGGCTTATTTAGGAGTTAATAAGCAAAAAGAGAACAAGATAAGCAATAACAAATCTAATTCTAAACTTAATAAGCATAAAGAAACTAAAATAAGCAAAGAAAATAAGCAGATAAGCACTTAAAAAGAAAATAAGACAATGGGCACTTTAAAAGACAAAACAGGCTAAACTACTACTTTTAAGCTAGAATTTAATGGGCTTAATGAAAAAGCTATGGACTAAAAGTTCAAAACAGCTAAACTATAGACTACAAACTACTAATAGGACAAAAATCAGACCTTAAAACTTATGGGAGCTTATCTAAATTAGCTGCTGAAGTTTGACTTTTTAAAGACTTGAAAAACTTATGACAGATTTATACCAAATGCAAAATACACATGGTACACTTAAACCTCACTTATCCTACTGCATTTAACTCAAAATGAAAGCATAAACCAGACCCTCAAACAAACTTTTAAGCAGGAATCAATTGCAACATTTTGAAAGAATTTCAAAACCACAGATTTATACAACTTATAGAAAATACCTTAAAACTTATTTTTAACTTGAGAAACTTATAAAAACTGACTAAATCTACTTAAAAGAGCTTGGCAAATTTAGATTAATGACCCAAAACAATTGTACACCCATTTTGACTGTTAAACCAAACACTCCTTTAAAACTCAGAACATGAAAAATAGGTTTAAACAGATTAAGGTATGCATCAAACAAGAACCAATAAGCAATAATAAGAACAAATAAGCATAAATAAGACAGAAATAAGCACAAATGAGCAGTAAATAAGAAGGATATAAGCAAGACAAAATATGAGCTAAAAGAGGGAAAATGAAAACTTACAAAGGTCCAAAAGCTTTTGTGAAGAGCTTAAAACACCAAATTCAGATTACAAACAACCTATAGCTTCCCATGAAGCACTAAACCATGGCCATCCATTATGCACCATGCTCCAAAAAGCTTGAACACATAATTTTTGATAAAGGAGCTTTTAAAAACAGAAAATAAGCTTAAGCTTTTGAGGAAGCTTAAGAAAGGATTGCAGACTTAAAAGAGAGTTTTTAAAGAGCTCAATAAGTGATTTGTAAGAACAAGTAAGCTGAAATGCAAAGAAGCTTAAAAAGACAGATTTTCATAAAACATAAATTTCATTCAAAACATTAAAAGATTACAAGGCTTTTGAAAGTAAAATGACAGAATTTAATTGACATAAAAACACAAATTTAAAACATTAAAAGGTAAATTACACTACTCCTACATTACATCCCCAAACTGAACTAAACCTAAGCTATTTATATAGAAATCAAGTCCTTTGAGTTGTGCTTGTTGTGCTAATAGTGTGAGGAGAACAAAGTCTTTAATCTTGTCCTTTGAAAAATCTTGCCCACCAAGCAAATTAATCCTGGCCTTCCATTTTTGTCTTTAACCTTCAACGAATGAAATAAGAGGGGATTGCCAGCTTGGTTTTGTTGTTCGTGGTGTGGGGTGACTGGGTAAATCACGTGGGTGTGGGGTAGATGTGATATGATTGTGGTTTGTCATGGTGCAGGGGAAGGAGGTGATGAATAGTGTTTTGGGTACTGTGTGTATGATTTTGATAACGGGGTTAGGGGTGAGGACGATGGTTGTAAAGATTTATAAGTTATAGGGGCTAACCGTGTTAGTCCTTAAAGACTAGCAATGTTAGTCCTTGAGGACTAACTGTGTAAAGGTTTTAAGGGGTGTTGGGTTAATGGTTGTTAAATGTTGTTGGGCTTATGAACTTGGGCCAGTTTATATTTAAAAGGGATTTGGGCCATAAAAATGGATTTAAGGCTTATATAAGACTTAAGGCTTATAAGTCTTATATATGAATGTTTAATGGGCTGACCCGGCCCATTAAGTATTTCTTCGATATCGGCTTTGTCTTTGACTTTAGACTTTTCGGTTGACTTTTTGGTTGACTTTGACTTTTCACGCTCTTTCCATTCCTGTGCTCGGTTTTGTCCGTTTTGGCTTGATTTTTGTCCTTTTCTGAGTATCCGTTACATGCATATCATAAATAGCAAAACACACATATTTTTGGCATTTTAAGTATGTTTTTGGACATTTAGGCTCGTTTTTATAGGTAAAAGGTATGTGTAATTAAGCACATACCACCCACACACTTGCTTTGAGAGAGAAATTGGGCAGAGTATATTTGCTTTGTAAATTTATGTGTGTGTTTCTCTTTTCTGGGGGGTATTTATAGGTGATGTGTGAAAAAGGTTTTGATAATTTATGATGTGTCGTTTTGTGATGTATATTTTTATGATTCAAGTTTTAAATTTATATTTTGCTGACTTAACAAAAAACAACACTTTAACGGGCAGTGTACCCGGTCGGGCGGTAGATTCGTGGTAAGTATGGTGTCGAACACTTGAAGCGAGGTTAAATCTCTCAATTTATTTATATATTGGTTTTCTAATCTATGTTAATTCTAATCTAAGTCAAACCTATGCTAATCCTATGTTAGTTCTAATCCTAATTCTAACAGGTAAAAAGGGGGTTTCAGCCTGAGAGACTGGCACGGGTTTGGTTGGTGACTACTGATAACGTACCTTTTTAGGGGTAATTATATCAAATAGTATAATAAATATCAAATATAAAAAATCCTCGCGAGTCAACCAAGTCAACCTTTTAGGAAAAAGGTCAACAAACTCACGGGTATGATATAAATGATTCCGGATAAGTGTTACCCGGGTCGTTCTCCCAACGAGGCGTGAAATTGACGGTTACGTTATTGGTTTGACTTTTGGATGCTTGAATGAAAGAATGATTTGATTTGGTTTTCTAAATTCTACGAGAAATTATGGAAATTTAACTAAGGAATACTTAAAACTACGGGAAAAACATAAAAAGGCACGGGAATTTAAACTTAAAACTACGGGAAAGCATAAAAAGGCAATGGATGACTTAAAATTATACGGGAAGCATAAATAAGGCATAAAAGGAAATCCTAAGTCTACGGGAACAGAAAAATAAAGGCAATTAAACTTAAAACACGAAAACGAGAACGGGACTTTAAACCCGTTCTTTAAAAAAACAAATTCTACAATTTAGACCCTACGGATGCAAATTTATTTTTCCTAGGTCCTACATGATAAAAGAAAATTAAAAAAAAAGAATTATATTTTTTTAATCATTTTTCTATTTTCTATGAATTAAATACGATTTTAATGAAAATAAATGATTAAAAATACTAAAATTAATCTTAAAATTATGAAAAAATTACTAAAGGTGTGTTTTAAGACACTGATCCTAAGAAAAATTTAAACAACAAAATTTGCTTATTAGATAAGCTGGAAATAAGCCAATTAAGGCTGTTAAGCTAAAAAGGGTGAAAAAGGGGTAAAACAATATTTTGTGCAAGAAAAAAATAGAGAAGACCCAAGGGCAGAGTTGGTTTGTGAGTGTTGTGCTAAGGACGTGTGTTTACAAAGGGGAGGTCATGGGTTCGACCCCCATGCCTCCCTTTTTGAAAAACATTTTTTTTGAAATTTTTTAAAACAAAGTTATCAATAACCTAAAAGCTAACAACTTTAAAACTGGAAATTATTTTTGAAAAGCAATAATAAGCCCAAAAAATAAGCAAATAAGCTAACAGTTAAGCAAAAAATGATTTTCTCTAGACAGTTTAGAAGGCAACTTTTAAGCTAAATTTTTAGGGGCTTAATGAATAAGCTAGAACCTAAGACTGAAAACTCAATAAGTCTACACACCAATAAGCACAGAAAAGCAAAGATTACACATTTTGAACAACTGATAAGCTAAAAAAAACTAATAAAAAAAACTGACAGATGCATATTTTTTTACCAAGTGCTCAATGCTTAAACTGTTAGGTACTTTTAAGGGCAAATAAGCTAATGAAACACAAAATAAGCTAACACCTCTAATGCCCTACTCCTAATAAGCTAATAGAAACCAAAATAAGCAAAGTCATTAAGTTAGAATAAGCTAGAAAACTAAAAAGGCCTTAAGTCAGTTAGCAATTTTTTTTAAACTAAAACTAAAAGAGCTTACTAAATGGCTTTTTAAAACTCAATAAGCTAAAGGCAAACACAAATAAGCTGAGACACCCCAATTCCCATACCTAGTGAGCAAACATGACTAAAAATGAACAAGAAAAATAGACTGGAAAAGCAATAAAAAGTAAATAAGCCATTAGCTACACACTAACACTTACACAGCCTAAGGGGGCAATTTTAAGCTACTTTTTAAGCTAGCTAAAGAATAAGCTAAAACCTAAAAGCTAAAAACAGTTTGAGATTGACCAATAAGCTTTATGAAAAAGTAATTTTTAAACATTTTGAAAAATGATTAAGCTAAAAAAAGACAATTGAAAAGGGCTAACAACTAACCCATTCAAGTATGCAATAACTGTTTTGACCCATTTGCATAAGGACAATGAAACAGTTTATAAAACTTAAAGACCAGATTTTAAACTTGAAATAACATGCATATTGAACATTTAAAACACAACTTTGAAACATGAAACTTAAAATCAAAATGCACACATATTAAGCAAGGAAAATCATCACAGGTTTGAACATGATTTCTAAATCTTTGAAAAAGCTTGTAAAACTAAAAAAAACTTATGAAGGCTGATTTAAAGTACTCAAAAGATCTTGTCAATGTTGGCAAAATAACCCATACCAATTTTACAACTCATTTCGACCCATTTTGGGTTTATCCCAAACACCCCTTTAAAATTATTTTGGCAATTTTAAAGCTATTAAAAACTGAATTAAGCAAGGATTTATAACAACCAGGTAACCACCAAACACAATAAGCATGAAATAGCTAAACACAATAGTTTTTAAGCAAAGAAATAAGCTGGAACAATATAAGCAGTTTTTAAAACAGGAAATGACAAATTTGCATAAAAAAAAACTTAAACTGGATTTTCATTAAACTTAAAAGATTACAAGGTTTGGAAAGTAAAAATGACAGAAAAATAAAACATTAAAATTAAAATTATACTACTCCTACTCCTAGATCCTAGTTCCTTTTCTCTGTCTTCTTTCTTCCTTTTATAAGCTGCGTCTTCTAAACTTGTGTTAGTTGTGTTTTTGTTGTGAGAGGAAACCAACTTCATCATCTCAGCCCTCAATTTACCTTGGCCCCCAATCCAATTGATCCTCACCCTTGAATTTTTGTCAGCTTATCCTTGACGAATGGGGCTTTGAGGGATTGCCAGCATGGATGTGAGCCCATGTGAGGGTGGGGTTTATTTGGGGAAGAGGTGAGGGTGATAGGTTTGTCTTGGTGGAGGGTACTACAGTAGTGGGGCAAGGGTTTGGTGGGAAAAGGGTGTTTTATATAGGTTTTGGGTTAACAGGGGTGAAAGGTTTGGGATTTTGGCAAGATAGGTCCTTTAGGTTGTATTGTTATATTACACAAACAGTCCTTGTGGATTAACGGATGTTAAGGTTAAGTGGGTGTAGGGACTAACGATGTAAAGAGGTTTGAGGTGTAGGGGTTAATGGTGTTAGTCCCTAAGGACTGTTTGTGTAAAGGAAATAGGGTAAAGGGTTAAAAGGGGTTTGGGCCTTTATATTTGTTTTGGGCCGAGTATTATAAAAGGAAAAAAATGGACCAGATTAAGTATAAAAGTAATTTGGGCTTTGATATTGCATTTTGGGATTTTTAAATGTATATAAATACTATTGGGCTGACCCGGCCCATTAACTCGGGTCGGGTTGGCCTGATAAGTTTTCTTCGGTTTTGGCTTGGCTTTGACTTTGACTTTGTCGGGTTGACTTTGACCTTGACTTTTTGACTTTGGCTTTTCATCACGCTCTTTCTGTTCTTGTGCTCGGTTTTGTCGTATTGGCTTTGTTTTTCGTCCTTTAGTGAATATCTGGTACCTGCACAATACAAACACAAAAACAAGCATATATATGGCATTTTATGTGCGTTTTTTGTCGTTTAGGGTCGTTTTATTAAGTAAAAGGTATGTGTAATTACACACATACCAAAATCCCCCATGCTAAACTATTGCGTGTCCTCAGGCAATGCTATAAGTAAACACTTAGAAAACTAAGAATCTCAATCCCCCTCGACTAATTACCTCGAAAAATTGCTAAGTGTTCATCAAAGGGAATTAGAGAATCAATAGTTTTGAAAAGCCCCGTTTTAACCATTCTTAAAGATATACGCTTACTACCACTAATATTTTTGTATATATATATATATTTCATTTTTTGTATTTTTTTCTTTTTAAGCAACTAACTAACATATTTGACTTTCGTTATTTTCATAACCTTTAGGGATCATAGAACAAGACGCAATTTATCGTTCCCGACTTTTAACTTATTCCAAACCAAGCTTAAAACGAAATCACCGTTAAATAAAAGTTAAGATGCTAAACACTACACTATGATTGCAACATGTGAACTTTCACACCCATGCATTTATTATATCTTAGGTGAATTGCTTATTATCGAATGTGAAATCGGATAACGTTTTCACATTTCTATGCTTCAATTCACCTGCGAATAATAGAAGTTTTGAAGCTAAGATCATCCGAGTGTAGCGACTTTTGTCGCGGCACATCCGCAGAACCTTGCGGCTAAGTGACCCGCTTTTACACCCACAAAGACTAGTATCGGGACTCACACCTTCAGTTTCAAAAACACTTAGATTTCCCGTTATACATAGCCTTATTTAGAAAAACTAAAATGAAATATCTTTAGTTTCAAAAGCTATTTTAAAGTTAAAAAAGAGATTTTCCCTTATATTTATTAATTCACATTGTACTAAACTTAATATAATTAAATCATTCTATGGAAACCTCGACCTATGTTAAAGGCTCAACATCGTTGGAGCTGCAAGATGCAACAAACTTTTATCAGTCTCGTATTATTATTCCTTACTATAGCATTCTTAGAAGGCTGCAACATCATGATGTGAGCCAGCAATGAATCAGCAAACCTTTTATCAGCCCACAGTTTATAATTATTACTCATTTTTTAATTTTTCCATTTTTTACATAGTAAAACCGATTAATATGAAAGAAATTTTCGTTTAGAAAAATTTAAGTATAAATTTGAACTAATACTAAAAAATATTATTGACTAATCTCAAAAATTGTTGATTTAAGTTTAATTTTCAAAAATAGCACCTATTATATCCGGTTAGGAAGTTTATGGGAGAAATGCCACAAATTAAACACACATGAGCTTGTAAATTTCCAAATAAATCTTGTTACATCTAACTCCACAATAACTTTATCAATTTTCGTTCTCGCAATCCGCGTACGCATAGTCTAAAAATTTAAGGAACAAGCTATATTCCCCTTCACCCCCGCTTAAAAAAAAAAAAAAATAAAACAACACTGCTCTGATTTGATTTAAAATATATTCGTATTCCTACCCAGTAGAAAAGTCAAAATTGTACAAAACACTTATTTATTTTTTGAAAATTTGAAGAATTTCAATTTTTTGAAATTTTGATGGTAAAAACGAGATTAAAGAAAACAACGACTTGCAGATCACACAATCAAAAAATTTTTTCATTTTTTTGAAATTTTGGTATTAAAAACAGGATTACGTGAAAACAACGGCTGCATGCACAATCAAATCGATAGATCCCCCCCATACTAGAACTAAACATTGTCCTTAATGTTTTAAGAAGGGTCTCTACGCAAATCCTAAGCCATTTATTAAGTATGCTCAAAGATAAATCTTAGTCGATTAGATTAGGATATTGGATTTCCCAAATAAAGCTAAGGATTTGAAGCTCTTGTGATCGAAGGACAAAAACCGCGAGCACAAGAGTCATCACAATCTGGGAAATCCTGGACAATAAACCACAAAACATAAAACACAAGAAAAGAAGAGGCAAGCCTCCTCACAGCACAAAACACTTATTCATTACTACTAAACTAATTATATTAGGATAAGCATAGGTTGCCACCCACGAAGCACTTATTTTTGTTAACCGAGTCTTGAGCCTGACTCGATCCCCCATACTTGAGCTGGTCAAGGAGGATAGAAATGGAGAAATGCAACATCCAAGAGAGGAATGTCCCCTCCATAGATAATCATCGGGCTTTCAGAAAAAAGCTGGAAAGCTTTAAAGCCCCGATGTGATAAGAGATGAACTTTGTCCTCATTTTTGGATGAAAATGGAATCAAAGTGTCATTCACAGGACAAAGGGTGGGTTGGGTGGGTAAAAGTTTAGGCATAAGAACATAGTGTTCAGAAATATCTCCCACCACTTTGGTAGTCAAAAGTCCCATATCGGGCTTAATTTCATCATCATCTGGTGGTTTCGCCAAAGGGCGAGGGGATGATGGATCATAATCACTTTCAAAGTGGAAAGACTTATGCTCAAAGAGCGAAAGGGAATCATCGGTAATCAATTCTTAAAAGAAAAGGATATCCCCTTCGGAGTAATAGTCATCGGTCTCAATGCCTGGTGGCATCGAGTCATCCAGAGTAAGAAATAAATCAATTTCCTCCATGAAAGAGTCACTATCCTCAACGGGGATAGGAGATGGAGAGAAAGATTCAGTTATAGCATCAGAAACATTGGAATTAGAATCTTCCAGAGGGCGAGGAGATGAGTTATCATAAAGCAACCTCTCAACTGGATCAAGGTTATCATCCTCAATTCCTGATGGAATTGATTTGAGAAGAGTGAGTTCACCGGCGAACTCATCAAGACGAGAATCAATCTTAAAAGAAGAATCAATCGAAGTATTTCGATTAAGCAGAGATTCTATAAGATTGGATTCGGCATCAAAGGAATCAATTCCCATGGGAATTGAAGTGATACTTTCTAACACCTCATTTAGAATTAGATTCACCTCAGTAGCAATGATTTCTTCATCAAGATCAAAAAGGGGATTAGAGAAAAATTTAAAATTCTCTATTGGAACGTCCTCCTCAGAAAATGACTCATCATCACTTGAGGTACAATTTTCATCGATATCGAAGAGAGGGTCAGAAAATGTAACAAGATGACTCTTGGGAAAATCATCACAAATAGGCAATTCACACTGACCGTTGGAAGCATCCTCAGACTCACTTGGGGTAGGGACAAGGTTCTTAACATTAGACTTTATGAATTCGTCCGATTCCGTTTCCGAAATTGTGCTAAGATGCTCATCCACCATTATGAGGGAGTTCGTTTTTGGTGAATCGGGTGTGATTGCAACACACGGAGGAAGTCTAGAAATAATGATATCTTTCAAGGGGATTGAACTTTCCTCGTCATCGTCATCATCGTAAGATGAGTTAGGCAAATTCCAACTTGGAGTATTGGTATATTCTACCAACTCCTCGTTTACGTTTTGCACATCATCAACAAGTTTGTTGAGCAATTCTTGCACGTCCTCAGATTAAGCATGCTTAATTTCAAGAAATTTGTCCCAAGCTTGCATTAAAACCTTTAGTGTTTTCTGAAAAGAAATACGATTAAACTTCTTAAGAAAGTTTTCTATCAATTTCATTAGGTATTCTCGGGCCTGCAAAGCTTCCATGCTCATTTCTTGAGGAGGTTGATGAATGACGGGAGACTGCGGGGGTTGAAATTGGTCAAAACCGGATTCGTGAAAATTTTGATTCATCGGTTGACATTTAAAATTCGCGTGAGGACCCTCGCAATTTTCACAACAAAGAATTTGTTGTTGAAAACTTGGTAAAGTTTGTGGGAACTTATCATAGTCTTGATTGTAGCACGGGTCCTGATCATAAACAAACGGAACTTGAGGTGGACAATCGTCACCATAATGAGCATCGTTCCCACAGATCTCACAACAAGGATATTTGTGATTTATTTTCTTACTCGAGGAATAATGTGGAGGTTGGTTAAAACCAAAGTCTTGATTGTAACAGGGACCCTGATCAAAGACGGGTGTGTTCCCTGTTTGACAATCGAAACCCGGATGAGAGTTTCCTCCACAAAATTCACACAAGTATGTCTCGTATTGGTGTTGTGGAGGCTGGTTGAAATAATCGTTCGTCTCATGATAAGGATAGGGATTTTGGTCATAGACAAACCCATTTCCCAACTTTATCACGCTACAACCGGGGCAATTTCTACCATTATGGGGACCCCTACTGGTATTCGCTATTTTATACATATATTTTACCTTGAAAAACAAACTCAAAAGACCAAAAACATAATAAAAGTTGCAAATATATGTTGTTTTTGTGTTTGTGTATGTGCAGGTACGGATATTAAATAAATGGACAAAAATGAAGACAAAGCCGGGCAAAACCGAGCACGAGATTGAAAAGAGCGCGAGAAAACGAGACCAAGGGTGCTTTCGGATTTTATTGGGCCAGCCCATAACCTATTTTATGGGCCGGGCCAGCCCAATCTATTAAAGCCCAACAACTATTAATTAAGCTGGCCCATTTTAACAATGATGTTAAAGTAAAGTTGCAAAATATTATATGACGGCACGTGAGGGGGAAATAAAAGAAATAATATGCATGTGACATCCCACTAACAAATGGATGGGCAAATGAAGATCTGACACGTGGCGTTTTCTACTAACTCTTGTTTTATATCTCAAGCAAATGAATACTAGTGAAATTGTTTTGTGAAGCTACAGCTCACGTGCCCAAGAAATAAAAGAATGGAGGTCACGTGTAGGCGCACTACCATTTGGGAAAACAAATAGGAGAAGAGTACGTGGGCTATGCAAGTTGTTATACCTCACTCACAAAATTCAAATTGCAAAAAAATGATCCAACGACCAGTAATGATGTGCGTTTGGTTTAAGCAAGAAAAAAACCACGTGGCGCCCTCCAAATGGTTGGATCAAATGTTAGCGGATGGTGATCCGTGTGAGGTCAAAAGATAGCCAATGATTGGCTGATTATTACAAAATGATGGGAACGAATTTACCATTTCAGTCCCTCTCTCATCCTTTATAAGCAACCCACTCCTCCTCATTTGAGGAGTTAGTTAGTCTTTTATTTTTTTTAGTTTAGTTTTGTATTTTTAGCTTATTTTAGTTATGTAATAGCTTATTTTTATTTTTTTGCTTATTGTACTTTTCTTATTTCGCAAGCTTAATGTATTGATGTGTCAAAGATGTTTTGAAGTTGATTCGAAATCTCGGTTTGATTATTCGTTTGCTAATTCGGTAATTTAGTTTTCTTTTCGTGCTAGCTTATTGTATAATCCGTTTTTTTGTGCTCATTAGTGCTTCTCGTTTGCTTATTTAGAGCTTATATAGTATTTGTCTCGTTTTTAAAGTGCTAGAGCTTAATCGATTTATTTTGTGCAATTTTCGTTTGAATTGTTATCTTAAGTGTTGAATTTTGTGCTTATTCTAATAAGTTCTTTCATGTGATTTAAGGAATTCTTGTTCTTAGCTTATTTGGTTTGTATCTATCTCGATCTAGTACTTACTCGATTAAATTCTTTGTGTGGTTTTTGGTGATTCTAGCTTATGCGCTCTTAAGATAAGCCTTAGAAAACTTAGGATTTTTGTGGCTTATTCGGCCTTGTTTGTTTAGCTTTTGGTAATTGTTTATAACTTGTTCTAATCCCTGCGTCAGTTTAAAGTGCAAATGGACCTTCATTTAATAAATTGAATTTCTGATTGGGCCTCGCTAGTCAATTTGGGCTTCAATTTGGTTTGTATGATTCAGTCTTGGGCCACGTTTGCATCTTGGGCCTACGAGTGAATTGAATAAGAATTGCAAATTGTGTATTAAACTGTTTATGTTAACAGTGTGTTTTATATTTTTTTTTTTGACTTTGGTACCGGTCATCTCATGAGGCGTGGAGCTTAAGGGTTTATTTAGCTAGACCGAATTTAATTATTTGCTTTAGCTAAATAAACCGGGTGGTATTCGTTTAATTGCGGGTCTCCAATTCGGTTCCATTTTCTTTCCTTTTTCAATTAATTAGTGTAGTTTTTATTTTATCATTTTATAATATGCTTTGATTTTTGCCATGCTTAGTGTAGATTTATTTTAAATGCAAATGTTTCAAATTCCTTATGAGTAGTGAGTAGAATTTAGTAGTGCTTGTTTAGATTAAGATTTAGAATTTAGGTGGCGGGTTTAAAAGATTTTAAAAAAATATTTTATCATAAAGTTTTGTCTTTTTTTCGATTTACATTCCGTCATTTAATTTTTTATGCAATTTAATTTCTTGTCATTTGTTTTTAAGCATTTCATTTTACTTGTCATTTTAATTCGTTAAACCTAAGCCCGCACTTAATGAACATTTCACGTCACTTAGCAAGCATTTAAGTCATTTATATTTTTAGATCACTTTTAGTATAATCTTGTAAGTTTTAAATCTTAGAATTAATATTAGTTTAATTTTTAATATAAAAATAGTTTAAAACCAAAAGATTAGCTTTCCTTTTATATGCTTTCCTTTTTAGTAGATATAGAAAACCAACCCAAAAACTTTTATGCTATTCAAGCTCAATTTACAACTTGAACGTAGATTTCCATTCATCTCTCGTCGAGGAAACGACCCGAAAGGTTTTTGAGATTTCGCTTTGGTTAAAGGTGAATTTCTTGAACCCGACGGTAATACCATACTATACTATAATTGTTTCTATCCTTATTATTACGTATTTATATATTATATATATATTTTATACGTGTTGATTTGGACGGATCACCTACAAAACGAACAACCACAATGGTTAAACGAAGACATGACGGAGAATTAAACAAATAAGAGGGTAAGAAAAAAGAATTAAATGTCAAAGAGGTTAAAGGAGATTATTTTTGGTTTTTCGATTTTTTTAAAAAGAAATGAAAAATATTTTTGTATTTTTATATTTTTATAAAAATAAGAAGAAAATATTCACAAACGAAATTGATAACTTCACGAGGAAGGGTCTTCAAGACACTAATCGTCAAACCGTAACGATATTGTCGCAACACACCTCCCCGGCAGCGGCGCCAAAATGGGGTAATTATATCAAATAGTATAATAAATATCAAATATAAAAAATCCCCGCCAGTCAACCAAGTCAACATTTTAGGAAAAAGGTCAACAAACTCACATGTATGATATAAATGATTCCGGATAAGTGTTGCCCGGGCCGTTCTCCCAACGAGGCATGAAATTGACGGTTACGTTATTGGTTTGACTTTTGGATGCTTGAATGAAAGAAGGATTTGATTTGGTTTTCTAAATTCTACGAGAAATTATGGAAATTTAACTAAGGAATACTTAAAACTACGGGAAAAACATAAAAAGGCACGGGAATTTAAACTTAAAACTACGGGAAAGCATAAAAAGGCAATAGATGACTTAAAATTCTACGGGAAGCATAAATAAGGCATAAAAGGAAATCCTAAGTCTACGGTAACAGAAAAATAAAGGCAATTAAACTTAAAACACGAAAACGAGAACGAGACTTTAAACCCGTTCTTTAAAAAAACAAATTCTACAATTTAGACCCTACAGATGCAAATTTATTTTTTCTAGGTCCTACATGATAAAAGAAAATTTTAAAAAAAAGAATTATATTTTTTTAATCATTTTTCTATTTTCTATGAATTAAATACGATTTTAAAGAAAATAAATGATTAAAAATACTAAAATTAATCTTAAAATTATGAAAAAATTACTAAAGGTGTGTTTTAAGACACTAATCCTAAGAAAAATTTAAACAGCAAAATTTGCTTATTAGATAAGCTGGAAATAAGCCAATTAAGGTTGTTAAGCTAAAAATGGTGAAAAAGGGGTAAAACAATATTTTGTGCAAGAAAAAAACAGAGAAGACCCAAGGGCAGATTTGGTTTGTGAGTGTTGTGCTAAGGACGTGTGTTTACAAAGGGGAGGTCATGGGTTCAACCCCCATGCCTCCCTTTTTGAAAAACATTTTTTTTGAAATTTTTTAAAACAAAGTTATCATAACCTAAAAGCTAACAACTTTAAAACTGGAAATTATTTTTGAAAAGCAATAGTAAGCCCAAAAAATGAGCAAATAAGCTAACAGTTAAGCAAAAAATGATTTTCTCTAGACAGTTTAGAAGGCAACTTTTAAGCTAAATTTTTAGGGGCTTAATGAATAAGCTAGAACCTAAGACTGAAAACTCAATAAGTCTACACACCAATAAGTACAGAAAAGCAAAGATTACACATTTTGAACAACTGATAAGCTAAAAAAAACTACAAATGCATATTTTTTTACCAAGTGCTCAATGCTTAAACTGTTAGGTACTTTTAAGGGCAAATAAGCTAATGAAACACAAAATAAGCTAACACATCTAATGCCCTACTCCTAATAAGCTAATAGAAACCAAAATAAGCAAAGTCATTAAGTTAGAATAAGCTAGAAAACTAAAAAGGCCTTAAGTCAGTTAGCAATTTTTTTAAACTAAAACTAAAAGAGCTTACTAAATGGCTTTTTAAAACTCAATAAGCTAAAGGTAAACACAAATAAGTTGAGACACCCCAATTCCCATACCTAGTGAGCAAACATGACTAAAAATGAACAAGAAAAATAGACTAGAAAAGAAATAAAAAGTAAATAAGCCATTAGCTACACACTAACACTTACACAGCCTAAGGGGGCAAATTTAAGTTACTTTTTAAGCTAGCTAAAGAATAAGCTAAAACCTAAAAGCTAAAAACAGTTTGAGATTGACCAATAAGCTTTATGAAAAAGTAATTTTTAAACATTTTGAAAAGTGATTAAGCTAAAAAAAGACAATTGAAAAGGGCTAACAACTAACCCATTCAAGTATGCAAGTTTTGACCCATTTGCATAAGGACAATGAAACAGTTTATAAAACTTAAAGACCAGATTTTAAACTTGAAATAACATGCATATTGAACATTTAAAACACAACTTTGAAACATGAAACTTAAAATCAAAATGCACACATATTAAGCAAGGAAAATCATCACAGGTTTGAACATGATTTCTAAATCTTTGAAAAAGCTTGTAAAACTAAAAAAAACTTATGAAGGCTGATTTAAAGTACTTAAAAGATCTTGTCAATGTTGGCAAATAACCCATACCAATTTTATAATTCATTTCGACACATTTTGGGTTTATCCCAAACAACCCTTTAAAATTATTTTGGCAATTTTAAAGCTATTAAAAACTGAATTAAGCAAGGATTTATAACAACCAGGTAACCACCAAACACAATAAGCATGAAATAGCTAAACACAATAGTTTTTAAGCAAAGAAATAAGCTGGAACAATATAAGCAGTTTTTAAAACAGGAAATGACAAATTTGCATAAAAAAAACTTAAACTGGATTTTCATTAAACTTAAAAGATTACAAGGTTTGGAAAGTAAAAATGACAGAAAAATAAAACATTAAAATTAAAATTATACTACTCCTACTCCTAGATCCTAGTTCCTTTTCTCTGTCTTCTTTCTTCCTTTTATAAGCTGCGTCTTCTAAACTTGTGTTAGTTGTGTTTTTGTTGTGAGAGGAAACCAACTTCATCATCTCAACCCTCAATTTGCCTTGGCCCCCAATCTAATTAATCCTCACCCTTGAATTTTTGTCAGCTTATCCTTGACGAATGGGGCTTTGAGGGATTGCCAGCGTGGATGTGAGCCCATGTAGGGGTGGGGTTTGTTTGGGGAAGAGGTGAGGGTGATAGGTTTGTCTTGGTGTTGCAGGGTGCTACAGTAGTGGGGCAAGGGTTTGGCGGGAAAGGGTGTTTTATATAGGTTTTGGGTTAACAGGGGTGAAAGGTTTGGGATTTTGGCAAGATAGGTCCTTTAGGTTGTATTGTTATATTACACAGACAGTCCTTGTGGATTAACGGATGTTAAGGTTAAGTGGGTGTAGGGACTAACGATGTAAAGAGGTTTGAGGTGTAGGGGTTAATGGTGTTAGTCCCTAAGGACTGTTTGTGTAAAGGAAATAGGGGTAAAGGGTTAAAAGGGTTAAAAGGGGTTTGGGCCTTTATATTTGTTTTGGGCCGAGTATTATAAAAGGAAAAAAATGGACCAGATTAAATATAAAAGTAATTTGGGCTTTGATATTGCATTTTGGGCTTTTTAAATGTATATAAATACTATTGGGCTGACCCGGCCCATTAACTCGGGTCGGGTTGGCCTGATAAGTTTTCTTCGGTTTCGGCTCGGCTTTGACTTTGACTTTGTTGGGTTGACTTTTATGTTGACTTTGACCTTGACTTTTTGACTTTGGCTTTTCATCACGCTCTTTCCGTTCTTGTGCTCGGTTTTGTCATTTTGGCTTTGTTTTTCGTCCTTTAGTGAATATCTGGTACTTGCACAATACAAACACAAAAACAAGCATATATATGGCATTTTATGTGCGTTTTTGGTCGTTTAGGGTCGTTTTAATAAGTAAAAGGTAAGTGTAATTACACACATACCAACTACAATCAATTCAAGACACTTTAACCCACGCAAGCAAATTAACAGAAGATAAAAGAGCGGCCGAGCCTTATGATAGAAAACTGTATTAGCCATCATTAATCCGTTTAGAAGTTGGTTTGTTTATTCAGTGCAATGATTACTTATCTCGAAGAGGCATATCATTCTTAGACTTAGGCGGAACTTCATCTAACTTAGACACATTAATTCGTCAAAAATAAAGCAATACCCTCGCATAAAGCATTCCTTATGTAACCTGATAATAATCTAACTTAGGGATTAAAGCAATGATGATCTTGTTAAACTCTAAGCTCATAGAGACTTACCCATTTACTGCTTAATGACAATTTAATACACTAGTAGTCACTTGTCCACTTATCCAATGGATCAGAACATTTATTTAGTTGAATTATCAAGATTAAACCTACTAGTCAACATGTTCAATAAACCAAAGGCAATTTTCCGTTAACTAGTTAAGCCAGAAGCGTATCCTTAGCACGATTTTAGAAGGACAATATTTGTGATCCTATGATTCTAGATGTATAAATTACTATATGGAGAGTTATCCCGGCATCTAGATTACTTGGTCCGTATCACTAGATCCAGTTGAATGATAGGTCGCATACAAAAGCACGTAAACAAGTATATTGATAAACATAAACAAGCATACAACGATAAATTAAGCAATTGAGATATAAACAAAATCAAACATCATAATTAATACAAGAGTAATTGTTTTAGCCAAGGTAAACTAACCGAGTTAACGAATGATACCAAAAACTAAACGATTACAAAAGTATAAGAAATTACACGTTGTCTTCTATGGATTGGAATGCGTTGCAAGACCTCTTCTGCTCTTTATTTCTCCTCTGAAAAATAGACTTTTTTGAGGTATAGGTATCAAGAGATATGATTTATGCACACATAAAACTCATATCTTGAGTTTTCTATTTATACTGTCTGGAAGTCGGTTGATATGGCAATAACCAATGTTAGATACGGCGTATCCAATGGGTTAGATTACGTCGTAATTAGAGTTTCTATAGAATGGACGCAAAAACGTTTGGATATCTTCCAAATAGTTCACATACTATATCTTCAATACGGCGTATTGAGCTTTTCTGGATACGTCATATTGATCTTGTTTCCTTTGTGGTCTTTGGTGAGTGCATGCATGGATACGCCGTATCTTCCTTGATGGATATGGCGTATTGGTAGTCAAAATAGTAATCTTCAAAATATCTCCGTTTAAGCTCCAGAATGTGCGTCTTTTGCTAATATCACCAGTACACCCGTAATTACTCACAATATCTTAAAATATAAATTATTAATAAACAGTTCTTTGCAATAATATATTAAATGGGTTTGTTAGTCCTCAATTTTATTGATCAAAAAGGAAGCCGTTCCCGTGTTCAAGAGACCTCACTTCGGGGAGAGTGGTTAGCCTCAATTTATTGAGTCGAACAAGGAAGTTTCGTCACATACACCGAACTCCCATGATGGAGCTTCGGTCTTTAATTAGTTAATGTTGTAATAGGATAATATCGAGAATCAGGCTCGATAGATAATCTAATATTGTATATGTTTTGGGTTTAATCCCAAGCAAAACCCGAGCCCGGGTCCTAGTTAAATATCCCGCGCGTCACTTTTAAGTGTCGGGGTATATAAGGAACTTTTCCACTTGGAAAAGTAAGTTGTTCAAAATATCTAAAAATATCTTTTCACTTTCTCTCTCAATTCTCTCTCTTCTTTCTCTCTCTAGAACAACTCTTTCTTTCTCATTTCTAGTTCCGATTTCGTGATCGATTGTATGTTATGAAGTGTTAACAGGATCCTACAATCGGTATCAGAGCTAGAACTAAAAAGCATAATGTAGTGCCTATTAGTGCTAGTAAACCCAAGAGAAAAGCGAACAAATCTGTTGCAACACCCCATAAGAAAACAGTTGCATCAGATACCACTATTCAGAAATCCAAGAGTTACTATAAGGAGTTGTATGAGAATACTAATCAGGAATGGAAATGGTGGATAGCTAAAAGATGTCCATCAGGTTATACATGGACACAAAAGCCACTTAGAGAACCTAAAAGATATGGATGCCCAAGATTAGAAAAGATGATGAATCAACAAGTATAGTCCCACCTATAGACATTGTCTCTAGATAACTAATGTCTTCGAAGATATCAAATTCCTTAGGATCCAAATTGTCCAATGTTTCCATCGTCCTCAATTCTCTGCATAAAAATGATTGTACAACTCATCCTATTCATTGTTACTCTTGGATGGCACAAAAAGCACAGACCTGGAAAATCTCAAGCTGTTTGTGTAATTTTGTGGAGAAAATTCTGGTGATTGTCTCAATTTGGAAATGATCAGTTTGCTCCAAATCTTGGTTATGGAGATCTGATTCAAAGGAATGTTCAACGATCAAAACAGGTTTTATTACGTCAAGGCCTCGCAATCACAATCTTTTTCTCGATTGGGTCAATTCGGTGATGCTTGATTTGAGGTTGCTTTCAGAATATCTACTTGTTTTGTGAGAGATCATCAGGGAAACGATTTACTACTGTAGTACCGTGATCTGATCTCTACACAATATCTCTTCAAGAAACAACTTCATCAACTCTAAATCTGTTTCATGCAAAAGCTTCACACAACCAAGCAATGGTTATGGCATCGAAGGCTTTCTCATCTAAACTACGAGTACATCCCCTTAACACTCAAAGAAAGAGTGTGAAGGCTTACCTAAGTTGAAAAATGTCAAGGATCAACTTGTTCGTCTTGTTGTGAAAAAAATAAAGCAAAAAGAATTCATTTAAGAACAAAAGCATTTTCGCTAATTCCAAAAGAAGCTCATAAAATTTTGCTTCCACATGGACTTGTTTGCCCAATGCGCGATGAAAGCATAAATGGAAGAAGTATATTCTGTTGAGTGTTGATGACTATTCAAGATACAACCTGACTCTTTCTATGATCCAAGGATGAAACACCAGAATTTCTCAAGACTTCTCAACGATTATTCAACGCAATCTTCCAAGACTCAAGTTATTACTGTCCGTACTGACAGAGGCACGAAATTCTTGAACAAGACACTCCATGCTTATTTCAAAGAAGAAGGCATTGAACATCAAACTTCCACTCCTCGAACACCTGAACAGAACGACATTGTCGAAAGACGGAACCGTACTCTTGTTGAGGCTGCTCGAACGATGCTTTTCAGCTTCTAAGACTTCCATTATCATTAGGGCTGAAGCAGTTAGCAACCGCGAATGCCTATACTCCAAACAGATCAATCATCATATCTACTCATGGAAAGACACCATATCAACATCATAAATGGACAGGAAACCTTTAATAAAACAACTTCACATCACTGGTTTCATTTGTTAACATAACTAGAGATGGGGAAAATCAGGATAAGATTAAAGAAAAAGGATCCATGTGTCATGGTGGGATATTCTACTCAGTCGAAGTGATATCGTGTTTACAACAAGCAACAAGATTGATATCTGAGGTCCATACATAGCAAGTTTGATGAAATCAAAGAAATGAATGTCTGGAACACAACAGTCAGAACCTCGCACCACAACGACAACTAATGTCCAGTTGAAAATGTCCTCTTCAGGCCTCGTTCCTCAAGGAAAAGGCGTGCAGATATGACAACTCCTGACCCCAGGTGCCCCCAAGACAAAATGTTGTTCCTATAGCAGAAAAGACAGATTCGTCACAACAAGGGTTAGAATTTCTCTTCAGTCCTTTACTTGAAGATTATTACAATCCAACACACGGTCTTGCTGAGGAAAACAACAATGATCAAGCACCGAATGCATCATTTCAAGAAGATGAATTTATCAATCCTTTTTGTACACGTTTATTAAGAAATTGTGAGTCTTCCTCACAGCAACATTGATAATACCGATTGCATTCATTCAACCACAAAGTCCATGAATACGATGGACCAGAGATCATCCATTAGAACAAGTTCGTTGAAATCCAACATGCCAGTTTCAAACAAGACGGACATCTTGCCATAATCCTGAAATGTAATATGTTGCGCTCACGGTGAATATTTGTTGAACCGAAGACAATAAGGAGGCAATGGCTGATTCGGCATGGATCGAAGCAATGCAGGATGAACTTCATCAGTTCGACAGACTAAAAGTCTGGGAACTAGTCGACAAACCATTTGGCAAGATGATTATAAAGCTAAAGTGGTTATGGAAGAACAAGAAGGATGAAGATCAGACTGTAATTCGCAACAAAGCGCGACTTGTAGCTAAAGGTTATGCTCAGGAAGAAGGTGTTGATTTTGAAGAATCATTTGCACCAGTTGCTCGCTTGGAAGCAGTTCGGATTTTTTGTTGCACACGGCAGCAACACAAGTCCTTTCCAATCTATCAGATGGACGTAAAAACGACATTCTTAATGGTCCACTGAAGGCGAGGTTAAGTTGCTCACCAGAAGGTTTGTTGATCCAGATCATCCAGAAAAAGTATACCTTCTCAGGAAAGCTTTGTATGGATTAAAGCAAGCTCCAAGAGCCTGGTACGATGAACTATCAACCTTCCTGATGTCCAAAGGCTTTACTAAAGGTACAATTGACCCCACTTTATTCAAGATAAAATACGGGGAGGATATTCTACTTGTGCAGATTTACGTTGATGACATAATTTTTGTTATATTTTTGGGTCTACAAACCCTAAATATTCAAAAAGATTTGAAAAGTTAATGCACAGTAGATTTGAAATGTCTTTAATGGGGGAGATGAAATTCTTTTTAGGACTTCAGATCCACCAGTCCCCAAAGGGTATTTTTATCAATCAGGCCAAGTACGCTTTAGAAATTCTGAAAAAGCATAATATGGACAATTGTCACTCAGACATAGGATCCATTGGTAACACCATTGCTACAAACCACAAACAGATGTAGACTTGAGTGGATAACCCGTAGACCAATCGATTATCGTATAAAATTCGGGTAACTCAAGTACTTGACATCTAGTAGACCAGACTTATTGTCAGCAAGTATGCTATTAGTGCACGGTTATCAAGCACGACCAACTCAAAAGCACCTCAAGGAGGTTAAAAGAATCTTTAAATACCTAAAAGGTACCATTAACATGGAAACTCTGGTAATCCAAAAGTATTCTGGCTTTGACTAACAGCAGTTTTCCGACTCTTGATCATGCCGGATGCTTGAATACTCGGAAAAGCAACTTCTGGAGGGATATAAGGTTCCTTGTTGATAAACTTGTAAGTTGGATGTCAAAGAAACAAAACAGCACTGCAATGTCTTCAGCAGAGGCAGAGTATGTGGCGTTATCTGCAAGTTGTGCTCAAGTAATGTGGATGAGGACACAACTTCAAGATTATGGCTTCAACTACAACAAAATACAGTTGTATTGCGACTCCTCAGTCACCATAGCAATCTCCCATACAAACCCCGTACAACACTCACTATAAAGCACAATCCATACTCTTATCACTACATAAAGGAACAGGTTGAAGAATGGTATATTTTAAATTAATTATTTTGTCAGAACTGAATACCAATTAGCTGACAGTTTACGAAAGCCCTTCTCTGAGGACAGTTTAAGTATCTTGTCAAAGGTTGGTATGAGAAATGTTTGACCTCCCAGCGGACCTGGAGGTTCTGACAAATGAGAAACGCTTGACACATCATCAAACGATCACCATGTAAATATTTTTGAGAAAAGAAAAATACAAAAAATATAAAACTTCAAAAAGAAAATACAAAATCAGAAAAAAAACAAAAAATTTCCAAAAAGATTCTTCTCGACATGTCTCTTGGAATCGATAACATTTACGTGCTTAGAAATGTCGATTAACATTGACACGGGTGTGTAAATGAAGTTCGAGCGAGAGTTGCAAATAGTTTCAAAACATGTCATTTCTAATTTTCTAAATGGCTTATGTGCAAATGTCAGTACATAACCCGGACTTCAAATAAAGAAGGTGTTAGCCTTAATTATATTAAGTCAAACAAGAATGTTATCGGTCTTAGAAAGTCAAACTAGGTCTTGTATTGTAATAGGCTAGTCGGGTTCAACGGGCTTGGATTGTAATCTAATATTGTCCGTGTTTCGGGCTCAAAGCCCAAGTTAAACCAAGCCCGGCCCGTTTAGAAAGCCCAAGTGCCAAATAGCAAGGCATGGTATAAATACCCCTTCACCACACTTGGTGAAGGGTGTTAGTTACTTTTCCCATAACTTGTAACTCACCACTTCTCTCTTCAATCTAATTTTCTTTCTTTATTTCTCTCTCTAAGATTCTATCTCATTTTCTAGCATCTTGGTATAATTCTTGTTGTGTAATGGATTAAATACATGGGATAACATGTGGCATCAGAGCTAAAGGGGTGTTTAGTGATTGAATTTCGTGGGTTTAATGGCTTGATTTTTGTTGGTTCGAAATAAGAAAAAAAGCAAGAAAAAAATCAAATTTGATCTTTGTTTCGTGGTTAAATATATTAAAGACTTGTACTTTTGGGCTTAGATCACTTCCTTGCATCATTACTAAGTGGTTTTAACATCATTTTGTAGCTTACAAGAAAGTTTGAAGATTTTTTCTTGGCTGCGTTTTGCCTAACTGAAGGAGTGTTCGTCGTTGCGTTTTGACAAAAGTCGTTGCGTTTTGAGGCATTGCGTTTTGAAGAAAAGAGACTGCGTTTTGACCGTGTCGTTTTTTGGTCACTAGCGATTTTTTAGTCACTGCGTTTTGAGGCATTGCGTTTTGAGTCACTGCGTTTTGAGTCACTGCGTTTTGAGTAACTGCGTTTTGAGTAACTGCGTTTTGACCATTGCGTTTTGTCTCCACAGGTTGCGTTTTGAAGACATCATTGCGTTTTGACTAAACGTTACTCTGCCCAAATTTTTTATTCATTGCGTTTTGATCAAGATAAGTGGTTGCGTTTTGTCTAGAAATCTTGTGTGAAGAAAAGGGTTTCAGTAAAACAGCCATAAATGTATATAAATACTATCGGGCTGACCCGGCCCATTAACTCGGGTCAGGTTGGCCTGATAAGTTTTCTTCGGTTTCGGCTCGGCTTTGACTTTGACTTTGTTGGGTTGACTTTTATGTTGACTTTGACCTTGACTTTTTGACTTTGGCTTTTCATCACGCTCTTTCCGTTCTTGTGCTCAGTTTTGTCATTTTGGCTTTGTTTTTCGTCCTTTAGTGAATATCTGGTACTTGCATAATACAAACACAAAAACAAGCATATATATGACATTTTATGTTCGTTTAGGGTCATTTTATTAAGTAAAAGGTATGTGTAATTACACACATACCAACTACAATCAATTCAAGACACTTTAACCCACGCAAGCAAATTAACAGATTAAAAAATAGCGGCCGCGCCCCCTTATGATAAGAATATTGTATAGCCATCATTAATCCGTTTAGAAGTTGGTTTGTTTATTCAGTGCAATGATTACTTATCTCGAAGAGGCATATCATTCTTAGACTTAGGCGGAACTTCATCCTAAGACATAGACACATTAATTCTGTCACAATTAAAGCATCCGCATAAAGCATCCTTATTACCTGATTATAATCTATCTTAGGGATTAAAGCAATGATGATCTTGTTAAACTCTAGCTCATAGAGACTTTACCCACTTACTGCTTAATGGCAATTTATACTCTAGTAGTCCACTTGTCCAACTATCCAATGGAATCAGAACATTATTTGTTGAATTATCTAGATTCACCTACTAGTCAACATGTTCAATAAACCAAAGGCAGTTTCCGTTAACTAGTTAAGCCAGAAGTGTATCCTTAGCACGATTTTAGAAGGACAATATTTATGATCCTATGATTCTAGATGTATAAATTACTATATGGAGAGCTATCCCGGCATCTAGATTACTTGGTCCGTATCACTAGATCCAGTTGAATGATAGGTCGCATACAAAAGCACGTAAACAAGTATGAATTGATAAACATAAACAAGCATACAACGATAAATTAAGCAATCGAGATATAAACAAAACCAAACATTCAGATCTTCATAATAATGGCTAATACCCAAAGGTATTAGCCTTCAAACATCATAATTAATACAAGAGTAATTGTTTTAGCCAAGGTAAACTAACCGAGTTAACGAATGATACCAAAAACTGAACGATTACAAAAGTATAAGAAATTACACGTTGTCTTCTATGGATTGGAATGCGTTGCAAGACCTCTTCTGCTCTTTTTCTCCTCTGAAAATCGACTTTTGTGGTTTAGGTATCAAGAATATGATTTAGCACACATAAAACTCATTCTTGAGTTTTCTATTTATACTGTCTGGAAGTCGGTTCGATACGGCATATCCAATGGGTTAGATACGGCGTATCCAATGGGTTAGATACGGCGTATTAGAGTTTCTTGGAGTAGGGACCACGTTTGATATCTTCCAGAATATTCACATACTATATCTTCAATACGGCGTATTGGTCTTCTTTGGATACGACATATTGAGCTTGTTTCCTTTGTGGTCTTTGGTGAGTGCATGCACGGATACACCGTATCTTCTTTGATGGATATGGCGTATTGGTAGTCAGAATAAAATCTATCAAAATATCTCCACACACACAGCACCAAATGCCCGCCTTTTGCTAATATTCACCAAGTACTCCGTAATTACTACAATTCTTAAATATAAATGATTAAGTAACAGTTCTTTGCAATAATTATATAAAATGGGTTTGTTAGCCTCAATTTTATTGAGTCAATAAAGGAAGCTCGTTCCCGTGTTCAAGACCTCACTTCGGGGGAGATTGTTAGCCTCAATTTATTGAGTCGAACAAGGAAGTGTCGGATCACTCCCTGAAGGATCTTCGGTCTTAATTAGTTAATGTTGTAATTAGGATAAATCGAGAATCAGCTCGATAGTGCGACTATCCACACTATACTATCTATATCGTATACATAAACGGTTAGACCTTGGGTTTAATCCTAAGCAAAACCCAAGCCCGGGTCCTAGTTAAATATCCCGCACGTCACTTTTAAGTGTCGGGGTATATAAGGAACTTTTTCACTTGGAAAAGTAAGTTGTTCAAAATATCTAGAAATATCTTTTCACTTTTTCTCTCATCTCTCTCTCTTCTTTCTCTCTCTAAACAACTCATTCTTCTCATTTCTAGTTCCGATTTCGTTGATCGATTGTATGTTATGAAAGTTGTGAACAGTATCCTACAATCGGTAACCAGAGCTAGAACTAAAAAGCATAAATGTATGTGCTCTCACACAATTTAGGAGTCTTAGGATTCATCTCTCAACACCAGAACAGCGAACACACAACCAACAGAGACACAAGCAATCAAAAACAACAAACACTAGTCTACTTTCAAAGCTATCCTAAAGATACTTCTTACATCCCCTAAGACAACACATGCTTAACGCATATTCATGACACCAAATACATACATTACAGACGAAACACAAATCACAAAACAGATAAGCCTAAGTCACTACACACATAACATCTGGATTAATTTTACCAGGAGGTGCGATTTCCTCCACTTAATGTACACTACAAATCAGGAATGGAAATGGTGGATAAGCTAAAAGATGTCCATCAGGTTAATACATGGACACAAAAGCCACTAAGACCTAAAAAGATATGGAAGCCCAAGATTAGTGAAAGATGATGAAATTCAACAATATTATACCCACTATAGACATTGTCTCTATGATAAACTCAATGTCTCTGAAGATATCAAATTCCTTAGGAATGCCAATTTGTCCAATGTTCCATCTGTCCATCTAATTCTCTTTGCAGAGCATCTGACAACCCACCACATACCCTCTTATTAGAACCTATGACTCTAGTCCACACCTTAGTCTCTGCGCGAAACGCCGCGCAACACCAACAACAGCACCTTGCGTGCAACTCAAGCTGTTGTGTAATTCTGTGGAGAGAAATTTCCTGGTGATTGCGAGACTCTCACCAAATCCTCAGCTCTTCTTCTAGGCTCAAACATCGAGAATTCAGAGCGGATTAGGAGTGCTCCAATTCTTGGTTTGAGATGTCTTTGAATTACAAGACGCGCAACTCTACAGCGGTATCGGACTACCACCCAAGAGCCAAAATTACATATCTCACAAGGCTCCGTGACAGGTCGAGATGTCTCCTCGCGCGTCAACAAGTCTAACATATCATACTAGAACTCTCTCTGGAGCATACTACAAGTTAAGTCTTCATGTTGAGGATCTCGGAGAGACCAATAGTGACGTAAGTGCGAGTATACTAGAGTGCTTATACTCAAAGAGACATGCACTCACTCAAGACAGCATGTATGAAATACCTGTGAGAGATGACTATCTATCAGTGTGTAACAAGTAGAATCAAATACACTCCTATTTACAACTGGAGCTTCACACACTATATTCTCTGTCGATACATCTGAACTACCCACACAATCTAACTTGACACATTCAAACTCTGCCAGAGACAACACAATCTACCTTCACACAAACTCCTAATGTAAAACAATGCAATTACAACTATAAAATGAGATACATGGGAAAGACAAAAAATAAGCCAAATGACTGAAAATAAGCTACTCTATCCCTTACTAATATACTAGATGAGTTTAGATTGTGTGTTTAATTGAGTTTTGTTTGATAGGATGTTCTGATGGTTCTGTCCATCATCGTACTACCACCAATCTCTGCTATCACACACACTCCACGATCGAGTGGTGGTATGTGGATCGACACCGTCGAATTGTGAGTTATACAATTTACATATTCTCACATAGAGGCCGCAATACTAATTAATATAATTCACAGACACACTGTTCAGATTGCTCCTTTGAGCTAGCATGCTGGAAGTTATGTTAAACTACTTAGTGACTAACAGACACATGCTTCTACAACATAGGACATGTAGTGTATTGTCAGAGTGGAGTCGAGGATGCTTTAGAGTCTTCACTGAGCAATGAGAAGGAGCGATAAGAACAGTCTGTCATATTCACAGGGAAGAGGCTGCTTTTACTTTTATCTCACTCTCTCGTATATGAACCTATTTGTTCATTGCACATTACTTTATATGTTACTTTACGGAAAGTGATTATCTGTGTGTGTGGGGGGTAGGTGTCACACACTAGAGTGGACGTCGGGTTATTGTGTTAGATATTCATCACACTAGTCACTAGGTAACACAGATAGTACTAGTGGAGAAGATGAGGGTGTTAAGAGTGGTGATATGGTATAACATTGGTGGTGATATAGAAGGGACACCTATTGTATCATTGAGTACACAAACAGGGGTATCGTGTGATTTATAGTATTGAGTTATTGACAAGAGGTGGCGTTGAGAGGAGTATTACTGGTATATGATTACACACTTCTCTCTCGAGAGTCTTATTGGGGTAGCGGACATCTAGTGTGGATGATTAGCACGAGTTTTAGTGATGTGTCACACAGGTACACACACACTAGTGGTTCTTGGGTGGTGTTCTTTGTACTAGATAGCGTATATAACACGTGGTGGATCTGGGTGAGTTTAGGGGAGGGGTATGTTTGGCTATATGTTGCTAGGTTAGTAGGATTGTAGATGGCGGATTTCGTATAAGGGCACAAGTACGAGTATGCACACACGATGAGTGGTTATGTGCACAGGATGTGGCGATATATTTCTATACGATTCACAGACTACAACAGTTAAGACACAGCAGTGTACTAAATAGGAGCATCGATGAGTTAACAGATCTGTGGTTCGTGAGATGTGCGTATGTTCATAGCGTGAGATCACGAGGGGGGGAATACTAGGGATGGGTGGTTTGGAGTGCGGGGCTGTGCATGGAGGACTGGTGTATGAGGATGCGAGCAATTGATTGCAGGGGTAAGTGACACAGAGTTAGGAAATGTGATGGGGGGGTATGGGATTCTGGATGATAACACATAGAAGATGTAAGATTTGATGTTTTATATGTAATAATTGATGAGAGTTGAGGGTGTGGGAGTCACTACAGAGTTGCTATATGTGATTATAATGTAAGTAGTTAAATATATGATTTTTTGTAATGGTTAATGGTTTTTTTTTTATGAGGATAGTCAGGGTCTGATAGGGAGAGAGAGGGTGTGGATAACACATGGGGGGATCTGGCAGATGATTAGAGTATGTTTGGTGGAGTGTAGTCACAATGAGTTTTTGAGTTTTTACAATGTCTCACTCACTTACTACGCTTAGAGCGTAGGTCAGTACAAACTTTGTGGTCATTAGGATTTGTATGTAGGAGATCATCTTGTTTCGGGTAGGGATAAGTGCGAGGAGGGGGTGGTTTAGGGATAGAGTGGGGAATATTTAAGGGAGTTAATTGTTGTCTTATTGATGGTTTGGTATACAGGGTATATTCTAGTATTATACTCTGTGAGGCATTCTGTGTCAGGTTTGATTTGTTTGGTGGGTATGGATATTATGGATGTATAGATAAAATTAGTAATTTTGGGATGGGGTTTGGAGAGAGTATGGAATATGGTAATTTAGGAGGAAATTGTTTGTGTGGGATTTTGGGGGGGGGGGGGTTTAGGAGATTTTGGGATTGGGGATTGTGTGGGTATTATGGAATGGGGTTAAATTGTTATTAGGTTGATGGGTTGGTGTTGTGTTTGGTAGGGGTTGGGTTGGGTTTTTTGTGATTATTGTGTTGGAGGTAGGTGGTTTTTGGGTTTGTTTGAGTGGTGTGGAGGATGGATTGTGTTTTGTTTTTGTTGTTTTTTGAAATTTTTGATAATTGTTCAATGTTAATATTTTGAGATGTTGTTTTTTTATCACAATTTGACACACTCAAAGATAAAAAAGATAAAAACATAACCCAAATTAACCAATTCAAGAATGAGCATTATTGACATTTTTACAGAAAAAAGAACTTGCCTTACTGATTTCTCCAAGGAAAAACGGACCTTCAAACTTCTATAGAGCTTATTCCAAGTAATCAAAAGCTACACCTGTTCAAGATTATCAGGTTTTTTTATCAGTTCTAAATACAAAAAAGTTGTCACACACTCTATTTGAAACACATACAACCTTCTTTAACGGTATCTCCTCTAACCGAAGAGTGCACTGTTTAATTAAATGTGTCAGTGTGTATGTATATAGCTACTCAGCGAAGTCTCTTTTGGCAGAATTCTACAGTTTTTCATATGACAATATGTTACAATTTAGAATAGGCTATTAAAAATTATTTATAAGTACGACATTTATTAGATATCAAATCTTACATCAGGTACTATGAAAGATTAATCTTGATGTAAAAAAGCAATGCATGGTTGACATAAGGCTCAACAGGATTCCCATATCTTTCAACGAATATAGTTCTTTGTTCGTGTAACTAAGGCACATCAGCAAATGTTGCAGAAGCAAACATCAATATGCTCTTTGCATTCATCATGGCATTACCTGCACGTGACACAACAATTGCTTAAAACACTAATGTCATCATTCATGCGTTTTCACTTTTCAAGTATGACAACCAACACTAATGTCATCATTCATGTGTTTTCACTTTTGAAGTATGATTCCAAACATGATCAGACCTTAAGTATTGTTTGACATGAGTTGCTTTCCAAATAAGTGTATGTATTACGGATGTTGTGATTTAGGTTGACTGCCATTCTTGTAAACAAAATAATGCTACATATTTCTGGAGTATGAAGCTTGTTTTGTACATTATTGTATACACACATTGCAGGTCCGATCTTTGCATTATCCATAGCTCCAAGACAGTTGCAACATGTTATCATCTATGTGCAGGTAAAACGCTTTTTATATTTTGTAAGATTCATTGGTTCATAATGTAAAGACCCGATGCTTGCATTATCCCGAGATATCTTTATAAAGGCATATGCAAATCAAATTTTTTAGTCAATGATCCGTTATTCTTTCTCGCCTTTTCATTTTACCAAGTTCTGATATTATTGAGTAAAACTAAATAATTCTCCACATATTTAAGTAAATGGCACCTTGTCAAAACAACTAATTTGATAAAGGATCAAAAAAGTACTACAATGCACAGGTTAATGACATACCTTTTCTGCCTTGTTCATAATTGTTCTTATCTCACTAAAATAAACCAATCTCACTCCCCCAGCACCAGAACCACCCATAAACAACATAAGATACATGTCACATGAAAACTTATTCAGAACCTATGAAAACCAACAAAATCTTACTCAAACCCGAGCAAGAATAATAGGTCCTCACAAGCAGTAATAGGTGAAGAAAAGGTAAGATTAAGTTTAAGTTGACTCTTTACAATAATAATGCTGAGAGAAAAAAAGAGGCTCAGAGAAAAAAAGAAGTAAGCCTAAGTTGACTCTTTACAATAATAATGCTGACCCTTACAACTGTTTAGGCAATTAGACCATATTAGCGGGGACCTATAAATCTTATGCAATTGCAGCATGTTATCGTCCATGTGCAAGTAAAACACTTTTTATAGTTTGTAACATTCACTGGTTCATAATGTAAATACCCGATCTTTGCATTATCCTGAGTTATCTTTATAAAGACATATGCAAATCAAAATATTTAGTCAATGACCCGTTATTCTTTCTCGCCTTTTCAGTTTACCAAGTTTTGATATTACTGCGTAAAAGTAAATAATTCTCTACATATTTAAGTAAATAGCACCTTGTGAGAATAACTAATTTGATAACGGACCGAAAAAAGTACTCCAATGCGCAAGTTAATGACATACCTTTTGTGCCTTGTTCATAAGTGTTTTTATCTCATTAAAACAAACCAATCTCACTCCCCCGGCACGGGAACCACCCACAAACACCATAAGATACCTGTCACATCAAAACTTATTCAGAACCTGTGATAAGCATCTTACTCAAACCCGAGCAAGAATAATGGGTCCTCATTAAGCAGTAATAGTTGAAGAAAAGATAAGCCTAAGCTTTAATATAATATGCATCCTAAAGAAGCTCATAGAAAAAAAAGAAGTAAGTTTTCTTCTTTAATCATTAAAAAGTTAAAAACATATCAGAGTTTTAAGTTTTTTTTTTTGTTAAAGGTGAACTTTTCATACAAAAATACATACTTAATTAGTTAGCATGAGAGATTCCAACGACATTCCCATTGAAACTCTAAGACATTCAACAGCTAAAGATCAGTAGTGGTATAACTGGGATATAGAGACTGGCTAGCATAAGACAACCATACATTTTTTTATTGATGGACATTTCATCAAACACATGGTGTGCACAGATTATGAGTTTAATAAGAAAAACTATCATACGCAAATCAGTTGTAAATGGAATTTCATACATAAAAGTGAAACAAAAACAATCATCCAAATAACATAAAATTCAGAACAACAACATAAAATTCCAGTAATTACCAAGTTGTCATGCCTTGATCTCTACTAATTAACGAATCATACTTGAGTTCACTAATAAAACTCTCATCAGTTTACCATCCGGAATCTGTTTCTTTTTCTAAATAAGATGCACTGATGAATAATGTGTGATTTGAAGACGGTTTTAAATTAATTGAAACTGTCAATTTAGTTTAGGGTCTTGGGAGGGAATGACTCACGGGTTTGATAACTATTTGGGCGAGAAGAGAGAAATTCGGGATTAAAGAGACACGTCGCTTTTGTTCACTTGTTATGTCTAATGTTTTTCCACGTAATTTCTTTATTATATTGTATTAATGATGTTATAGATGGTGTTAATAAACTCAAAGATATTTTTCACTACTTTGTAAAAATGTGTACATATATTCTGGGAAAATTAGGTGTTTTTAGTGTTATACAGTGTCATTTAGTAAGAGCCCCCCCCCCCCCCCCCCACCCCCCCCCCCCCCCCCCCCCCTCCCCCCCGCAGTGAAGATCAAACACGTTAACTTATTTTCCAAAAAGCATCTGCTAATTAATTAATACGGTTATTTAAAGAAGTTGTTAAAAACAAGGTAAACAAGGTTTTTAACCCGCGCTCCGCAGCGGAGCGCGGGTTTTAAGTTTTTTGTTTGCTTTTTGTGAATACTAAAACATATGCTTAAACTGGCTAAGTCATTATATATTAGATGTTTTGGTTTGTATGTACCTGTTACAAAAAGTAGAAACAAACTAAGCCATAACATTAGATGTTTTGATCTACACCTAAATACTAAAACATACCTACTTAAACAAGTTTAATTGCATTTTCTTGTAGAAAATATGCTAATCTAACTGCATAAAGTAGACTCTAACTAATGCAAATCTTTTTAACAGGTTGACTTGCATGTAAAGCTGAAACAAAGACTTCTATGTTGCTCCACGACCAATGGTCTACGTGTGTCGCCTCTATGTTGGTTGAAGGGGATGCCTAAATGTGCACTTGTGTCT